>SKCR01051604.1:0-15403 GCA_019454045.1 Zanthoxylum bungeanum | reverse complement strand
AAATGAATCTCAGACATATAATATGACAAACAAAAGGTTCAAACTGAATAAATCAAATGAGACTTATTTGTTGCATTGTTGTCTGGGACACATTAAAAAAACTCGTATATCCATACTTTTGAAGAGTGAATACTTGGACGGATTTGATCCTAATTCATATGATGTCTGCGAATCTTGTTTATTAGGCAAAATGCCTTAAACGCCTTTTAGCAGTAAAGGTGTACGTGCCACCGAGCTGTTAGCCCTCGTTCATAGTGACGTATGTGGGCCCATGTCTAGCTAGGCTAGAGGTGGATATAAATACTTCATAACCTATACGGATGTTGCATCGCGTTATGGTTATGTGTATCTTATGAAACACAAATCGAAAACTTTTGATAAATTCAAAGAGTTTCGACACGAAGTAGAAAAACAGACCAGCAAAAGTATTAAAATATCACAGTTGGACCGTGGTGGAAAATACATGAGCAATGAGTTTCTCGATTACTTGAAAGAGTATAGTATTCTTTTACAGTGGACTCCTCCCAGAACACCTCAATTGAGTGGTGTGTCTGAACGGAGAAACTGAACTTTGTTGGACATGGTAAGGTCAATAATGAGTCGCACTGAGCTATCAATTTCCTTTAGGGGATACACATTGAACAGTGCAATACTTATTTTGAATAAGGTTCCGTCAAAGTCTGTTGGACAGACTCCATATGAAATATGGACAGGAAAGAAACCGGGTTTCCCATTCTTGAAGATTTGGGTATGCTAGGCATATATTAAACGTTTGGATGGTACCAAACTAGAACCCAAATCAGATAAGTGCCTATTTGTAATTGGTTATCCTAGGGAAACTAGTAAATATTACTTACACAACCCAGAAGAGAACAAAAATATTTGTTGCTCTCCATGCGGTTTTCCTTAGAGGAATTCCTAAATGCAGTGGCAAGTGGGAGGAAAGTAAAACTCGATGAAAATTGAAGTGATACTGTTTCTGGCATCAATCCCCTCACGGAACACGAACAATTCATCAGAGATGAGACTGTTCCACAATCTTCTAATACACAAGAACCGCGTAGGTCGGAGAGAGTCAGAAAATAACCTAAGAGACATGGGTTTCTGATCTTACCTCATGTAGATATTAATCTTATTGAGGATAATGAACTGACTACGTATGAGGAAGCAATACAAGATATCGACTCCGCTTTATGGCAAGAGGCCATGAAGTCTGAAATGTATTCCATGTATACAACCAAGTTTGGACACTGGTTGATGTACCAGAAGACATTGTGCCTATTGGTAGCAAGTGGGGTCTTCATGGTGAAGACAGACATGGATGGCAACATACAAACGTACAAAGCTAGGCTTATAGCAAAAGGTAGGTATCGTCATAAACATGGTGTTGATTACGATGAAAACTTTTACCAGTTGCCATGATTAAATCCATTCGGATAATGGTTGCTAATCTTGTATATTTCGATTATGAAATATGACGGATTGACGTCAAAACCACTTTCTTTAATGGAAATCTTTTGGAGGATGTTTACATACAACAACCTGACGATTTTGTCGTGCCAAAACATGCAAACAAGGTTTACAAGTTAAATCGATCCATTTATGGATTGAAGTAAGCATTGCGTTCTTGGAACCAACGTTTTGATGAGATCATAATGGTATATGGTTTCATTCAAAACGTAGATGATTCTTGTGTATATGAGAAGGTTAGTGGGAGTGAACTGACATTCGTTGTCCTATACGGTGATGATATATTGCTTCTTAGCAATGACATTCCCATAATAAATTCGGTGAAAGCTTGGCTTTCATTAAAATTCTCCATGAAATTCTTGGGAGAGGCAACCTTTATTCTAGGAATAAGGATCTACTGGGATAGATCTAAAAGTTGTTGACACTCTCTGAGAACTCGTACATTGACAATGTTGAAGAGATTCAAATTGGATCAACCCAGAAGGGGCTGCTTCCAGTGTCACATGACGTCTCTCTATCTAAGGACATGTGTCATAAAACTCAAGATGAGAGAGATGCAATGAATCGAATCCCGTTCGATTAAGAAGTCGGATCAATAACGTATGTCATAATATGTACGTGACCTGGTGTCTCATATGCTTTGCGCATCTACAGTCACTATCAGGCCGATCCAGGTGATGGTCACTAGATTGATGTTAAGAATATCCTTAAGTATCTTAGACGAACTAAGGATGAATTCTTAGTCTATGAGGAAGGAGAACTTGAGGTGACTGGGTTCATCGTTGCAAGTTTCCAAATCGATAAAGACGAATATAAATCGCAATAAGGATACAAATTTTGTTTGAACAACAGACAGTGAGATGGAAATCTCCAAGCAAGATATTGTTGCCGATTCAACAAAAAAAAGCGGAATACATTATTGCGGCTGAGGCAAAAAAAGAAGCATTTTGGATCTATAAAATTCTTAATTGGATTATGAGTAGTTCTGTTAGCAGCTGAGCTGGGCTACAACACAGGCTAAGGAACTACGGTCTCATCAATGATCCAAGTATATACTTCGATGGTTTCATCTGATTCGTGAGATCACACATCGTGGCGATGTGATGATTAGAAAGATCGTTTCAGATGGTAACCTTGCAGATCCGCTGACGAAGCTATTTCTCAGTAAACGTTTGAGCGACCCGTACATAGTTCAAGTGTTAGACACTTGTACGATTGGCTATAGGCCAAGTGGGAGATTGTTGGACAATTATGACCCATAAATCACTATTTGTAAAAGACATGGCATTTTTTATACAAATTAACTATGTGACAAAGGAAATTGCTCTTTTATCATTTTGTAATTGGATTACTTGAATATATAAATGATAAAAGTCCCTATGATTAGTACCGGATTAATAATATATGAGAAAATATTAATCCATGAAAGGTTTAATCATTAAATATCCTTAGTCGTAGTATTATCGAGACTGGACATCGATAATGCGGAATAGGCTAGTATTACACTTGTAAGCGTTATGGAAGCTTAACGGCATAGTTCTCATATATTTAAGTATTGGATACTTATGAAAGTGTGATAGGAGGTTCTGTTAGCCATTGGACCGGGAACAGCTTCGCTATGGATAGACCCCTTTGTTGGAAAATTATGACCCATAGCATCACTATTTGTACAGATCATGATGTTGTTGTACAAATTAACTATGTGACAAAGGAAATTGCTCTTTTATCATTTGTAATTGGATTACCAAGATATATAAATGATAAAAGGTCCTTACGATTAGTTCAGGATGAGATGATATGAGACAGTATCAATCCACGAAGGTTTAATCATTAAATATCCCTAGTCGTAGTATTATCGAGATTGGACATCGTGTTTGTTTATTCTAAGGTCCCAAGATCAAATCAAGACATGAAATAATGCGTGAATACATCAACGGAGGTAGCGGAATACTCACATTGATCGGTAGAGTCGATTTGGAGACGATTCAAGCCCAAAAACGCACTGCCTTTGTAAGCCCACTGCAGCAGCCCACTGCCTACAAAAACAGAAAATTGAGTGAAAAAACGGAGCTCCTAGCTACGTCGGATGGATCCCGTCTCATGGTCGAACCTCCCTATCACCTTCGCAAGACTTGTAAGTGTGCTAGCACTTGAATTTTCACCATGAAAACCCACTCTAGCTTCCCTATTACTCACGCCCAAACTGGCTCAAAACCAGTGAAGAATGGCCACCATTGCCGTGAGAGGAAGAGAGAATTTGAGAGAGATAGAATTGTGTATTAAGTTAAAATGATTACCAAAAATCAATTTATATTTATGTCATAATATTTATTAAATTAATAATAAAATTATGACACAAAACATGCAATGGCTTAGAGTGTCAAACACTCAATTTCCATGCAATAACATTGAGTGCTTTGTACACTATCTACATGCAATGCATTAGAATGACATGTGTCATGTGGGCCCCACACGTTTCCAAATGAAAGTGGGCCCACGTGCACTCACGCGTTCGGGTTCGATATTTCCGAAATACCGAGCTTACGTCGCGACGTTAATTCAATCGAATTTAAATAAATAATTGCTCCTGGCGAAATTATTATTTACGTCGCTAACGAATTAATTCTAAATTAACTCGTTTTGCCCGAATTAAAATCTAATTTTAATTCCGCGTCGAAATCTAATTTCATCTAATATATCGAATATATTAATACATTGATTAATTCCGAATTAATCGTTCTCTCTCTTTAGACGACATTTTATCCCGGATAAAACATCTCCGTTATTAATCCTAGATTAATTTTCTCTCTCTTCTATATAATCCCAGATTATTCAAGAGTGCGAGTTGTGCGTCATCGGTGGATTATCGGGAAGCGACCCATGAGATCCCCGGATAATCTGGCAGTAAATACGGTCGTCGGAGTATCCGAATCACGTACGTACCAAGTACTACGTTCTACCGATTTACGAGACAAGGTCGACTCCTAGCAAAGCACCAAGTCTACCCAATTCTCCGGACATATCCATTTAAGAATATTAAGATCTGTATCAAGCGTAGTATACAATTGTATTGTGCATATCGGTCCAGTATCGGATAATCACGTGTTAGGGCTGGGGCTGGATAGGTGTCTGCCCCGTCCGAAACACATATCGGATGTCTGGTAACTAGTCTCTATAATCGGATATTCATGACCTGGTCATAATATCACGATTGGATGCGCATCACTTAAGAGCACTAATACCGTATCCTGTGTGACATCATCTCCACTATGACTGGAGTGACACTTCCGTCTTGACATCACATCCAATACACTACGACTCTCTGATAAACCCAGAAGAGGTGAACACATAACCAGTTAAGATCCCCCAACCACCAAAACCAAAGTTTACCGATTGTCGTAAGTATTAGCGATGTAAGTCTCAGGTTAAGACTATACACACCTACCTTGATTTCGGCCTCCCATAGACACCTAGTCATAATACCAATGGGATTCCGAAGGGGTCTATCCAGAGCGAAGCTGTTTCCCGTACCATCGGTGAAACACGACCTCCTATCGCACTTGCACAAGTATCCAATACTTATATATATGAGAACTATGCCGTTGTGCCCTCACAACGCGCACAAGTGCAATACTAGCCTATTCCGCATTATCGATGTCCAGTCTCGATAATACTACGGCTAGGGATATTTAATGATTAATCCTTCGTGGACTGATACTGTCTCATATCATCTCAATCCAGGAACTAATCATAGGGACCTCTCTTCATTTATATATCTATGGTGATCCAATCACAAATGACGAGAGTGCAATTTCCTTGTTACATAGTTAATTTGCCACAGCAACACAATGTTCTGTGCAAATAGTGACGCTATGGGTCATATTATCCAACAATCTCCCACTTGGCACGTAGCGAGTCACTCAAGT
Source organism: Zanthoxylum bungeanum (assembly GCA_019454045.1). Lineage (NCBI taxonomy): Eukaryota > Viridiplantae > Streptophyta > Magnoliopsida > Sapindales > Rutaceae > Zanthoxylum > Zanthoxylum bungeanum. Next base: position 10,007 of record SKCR01051604.1, on the reverse strand, counting down.
TTCCTACACCTGAACTATGTAAGGTTCGCTCAAATTGCTGAGGAAAGGTTTTCGTCAGCGGATTTGTTCGATTATCGTTTGACGCGATTTACACGATCATCACATCGCCACGATGTATGATCCGAACGAATCAGATGATATAGAAGTATATATCTGGATCGTCGATGAGACCTTTAATTCCTTAGCCTATGCTGACGCCTAGCTCAGCTGCTAACAGAATTATATCTAATCTAATTAGATTTATTTCAATCCAAAAGACTTCTATTGCTGCCTCAGCTGCAGCAATAATCCGCATTTGTTGTTTATTCGGCAACAGTTATCTTGCTTGGAAGATTTCCAGCTCACTGTCCCGTTATTCAAACTTTATAGTACCGCAATATTTAATCGTTTGGAAACTTTTGCAGTGATCCCAGTCACTTCAAGTTCTCCTTCTCCATAGTAAAGAGATAGCATCTTTAGTTCTCAGAGATACTAACAGATGTTCTTAACTTCAATCTAGTGACTATCACTTGGATTGACCCGATTGTGACTCCATATGCTCGAAGCGTATGAGACACCATACAAGTACATTTTAAATGTACAATTTCCCAGAGAGTGTTAACAACTCCAAATCTATCCCAGTAGATCTTTATTCCTTGAATAAAGGTTGTTACTCCCCAGAATTCTACGGAGAAATTTCTATTGAAAGCCAAGCTTTCAACCATAGCTTTATGGGAATTTCACTGTCAGTGCGCTCTCCCACTAACCTCCTTATATAACAAGAATTATTTCGTTTTGAGTCAAATCATAAACCATTATGATTATTTCAAACGACCACAGTTCCAAGAACCTTATGCTTGCATTGATCCAAACATGGATCGAATAACCCGCAAACCTTGTTTGTCGGTTATTACAAAATCGTCAGGATGTTGTAAACATCCTCCAAAAGGTTTCCTTTTCAGGAAAGCGATTTTGATTTGTAACTGACATATTTCATAAATGAAATATACAGTTATCAACAAGCATCTTCAAAATGGATTTACCATGGCAACAGGTAAAAGGTTGAACCGTTATTAACATAATGTTGATAACGATACCCTTTTTGTCAAAAGCATAGCTTTGCACGTTGGTATGTTGCCTTCCATGTATGTCTTCCTTGAAGACGTTTAATGTACCATAGGCACAACGCCTTGTGGTACAACAACTAGTATCCAAACATAGTTGTTACACATGGAATCCATTTCGGACTCATGGCACTTTGCCATAACAGGGAGTCGATACCTTGTATCACTTCCTCATAACGTAGTCGGATGGTACACCTCCATAAGATGACATCTTTATGAGGTTAGATCAGAAACCCATACCCTAGGTGTTTTCTGACTCTATCCGATCTACTAGTTTCTTGTGTTTGAAGATTAATGGTATAGATTCATCATTGATGAACTGTTTGTGTTCCATTAAGGACTTCGTGCCTTGAACAGTATTACTCCGATTTCATCGAGTATCACTATCCACTGACCACTGCATATCGGTATTCCTCTCAGGAAAACCGCATGGTGAGCAACAATTACATTGTTCTCATGTGGGATTATAAGTACTATACTTAAGGTTTCCCTTAGGATAACCTATATTGGCACTTATCCAATTTGGGTCCTTAGTTTGGTATAATCCAAACGCTATGCCTGGCATACCCAAATTATCAGGAAGGAATGAGAAACCTCGTTTCTTCCTTGTTCATATCCTATATGATATCTGTCAAACAGATTTATATGGAACCTTATTCTAAATAAGTTTTGCACTGTTAATACATATCCGGTTGAAGGAGATAGTAGCTCAGAGCGACTCGTGATAAACCTTATTATGTCCAACAAAATTCGGGTTTTAGTTCGGACACACCGTCTAACTGACGTGTCTCGAGAGGAGTCCTCATATGAAAGAATACCATACTCTTTCATGTACGTATGAAACTACTACTTAAGTATTTTCCATTACGGTATTACCGTGGCGGAATAATACTATAGCCGATCTGTTTTTCTACTTCGTGTCGAAACTCTAAAGTTTCCGATCTGTGTTCTTTAAAGAAACACATAACCATAACGTGATGTCCATCCGTTAAGGTCACGAAATATTCATGTTCACATCTAGCCTAGCTAGATATGGGCCCACTTACTTCACCATGAATAGGGCTGACAGATCGGTGGCCCTTTTACTATTACCAAGTAATAGTATTTTAGGTATTTAACCTAATAAACTAGATTCGTAGACCTTATTTGAATAGTCAAATCAGTCCTAGTACCCACTCTTTAAAAGTGTGGATATACGAGTCTTGTTTAATTGTGTCCCAGACAACAATGCCACAAATAAGTCTCCATTGATCAAATCAATTTGAGCTATTTATTTGTCATTTTATATGTTTGAGATTTTATTATATTCAAAATATAAATTCTGTTATTTACACCCAATGTATTTATCTCAGTATCATCTTTATATATTGAAACACTTTAGTGTTCTAGAATATAAAGGTTTTATCCGCAATGGATTAAACACTGATATAGAGATATGTCTCTAGATAAACTAGTTACAATATAACATTTCCTAATTTAAGTACACCCAAAGGCAGTTCCTAAACTTAGGTATCTACGGTCGAAACAGCGACTTTCGTCCCGTTTCCAATTCGCAGAGAAATCTCGGCTTGAAGCCAGTATCCAGCTCACAGCGGATTCTGAACGTCAATACATATATGTATATGTACCACACTAAGTATTTAAAATCCAATTTTAATACTAGTAGTAAACATAACTTTGACAAATATTTTTAAAGTTAGAGCCTCGCCCTTTCTTTAATTCCTTCGTGTCTTCCATATCCAAATGGTAGTCACTTGGGATATGTCAATTATCCTTTTCAATATTTCACAAACCTTTGGCCAAACTTGGGTTTCGGAATATCGAAACGATGTGCACCTTGTGCTACATGCCCAATTGCAAAACTTTGACTTTTCTCCACTAGAATAGTCAATTAATTCTCCAAGAATTATAATTGCAATTTTAAATACTTTTAAATCTAAAGATAGATTTATTATAAGTATATTAATTAAGCACTAAAGTCATCATCACATAAATCTTCCAAAGACTTTATGCTCTACTATTTGCTTAATTATGGGCTTAGTCATAATAAGTTATTTTATCAAATAAATTAACCTATTATTAATTCCAATTGAAAATTAAATCATTTAAAACATTCATCCAAGGATTATATATTTTAAATATTCAACTTTTCAATTCCTTCTTGATTTCAACAGTCCAACTATTTAATCAATTTATTAAGGTACATTTATTATAATGATTACAATAATCCAATTATTTAATCAACTATAATTTAATATTATTGATTACTATAATCCCATTATAAAATCAACTATCATTTAATTCAATTATATTGATTACTATAATCCAATTACAAAATCAACTATATATATTGAATGAGTTTGTATATAGTCCAACTATATTTTATTTTAATATTGATTATAAATCCCATTATAAAATCAACTATCATTTAATTCAATTATATTGATTACTATAATCCAATTACAAAATCAACTATATATTGAATGAGTTTGTATATAGTCCAACTATATATATTTTTAAAACAACATAAAATATTAGTCCGACTAATACTTTTAATTAATATGACGAGTAAAATAAAAATGAGCGTGTTTAGCGAGTAATTGAACGAATGTTGCAAATTCAATACTTGCCTCCCACTATTTTCGTCGAGCCTCTAACCCTCTGTGGAGTACTCGGGAAATCGCGTTTCCTAGTGGGCTAGGATCCTATTAAATAACACACAACCTGACTTTGGCCAATAAAAAGCTGTATGCTATTTAACTAGGTAGATCTCTCAGATCAATTGGATCTCATCCAATTCCTAGATCCGGTTAGGTGGACATCCAAGTCCGAAACATATGTATAATGTCAATGTATCCATTACATTTTCCTAACCCTATCCTCTGAATCATTAGGCCTTGGCTTTGGCCAAACACAAACCTAATGATTCCAGTTAAGCGGGACCCATTGACGAGGAAAGTTTCGTAATCAATGTCATTGGACAAAAAGTGATCTGACTTTGGTCATAAAAATCACGATTTGGACAAGACACCAATATGCAACAAAACTCTCATGATTCAAGTACATCCTTGATTGACAAAGGTCTTGACTTTGGTCAAAAACAAACCAATGCCAACTTCGGATCTTGAACAAGAATCATTCAATGGAAGGATATTTGCTTAATATAGATTGAGGGATTTTCGCGTGCAAATTGGCTACCAATTTAATTATCTTGTTAGGTCTCATATCATACACCCTTAAAACATGCATTCTAAATACATAATAAAGTGAGTATGAAATAAAATAATAATGATATGCGGATGGATACTTAACACATTGATCCTAGATCAAATCTCTCCCTTTCTCACTCAAGCTAGCACTTGTACTACTTCTACCCGTTACACTACACTTCTAAAGAAACCTCATATACTAGAGGGGAATAGGTGAGAAGAGAATACAAAGAGAAAGAAGGTGATAAGGCTGGACACGCAGGTCCAATTTAATAAATCGAATTTATTACAACAATTTCTAAAATTGCCCACCCGACTAATATCCATCCGATATACATTATTCATTCAACACAACCATGTATTCACACACATAAGCATGCTATCAATCAATCTAATCAAATTAATTAATTGATAATTAAGTGATCATCCAATGTTCAAACAAACGATTTGATTTTGATCGAGTTAAACTTTTTTGCGAATAAGTACTCAAAGTACGAATTCATGAATTAAATTAAAACTACATAATTAAATCCAATTTAACATGTATTTAATACTAATTCACTATTCAATTCCAAATTAAATAATACACTTTATATTAATAAAACCCTTTTACGATTTAAATTCCAAATTCAATCGCGTCGGGACTCAAAGTCCGATTAACGTCCAACGTCAATTTAATTTAAGTCTAATGGGCTTCAATTAATTTCTTTAGGCATGGGCTTCGGCAACCAAAGCCCAATAGTGGAATCACCCAAAATGCCTTAGAAATCAATTTCGGCCCATTAGGCCCAATTAAACATTAAAGGTTCATTAGTCGCAATTGGGCTTTATGGTTAAGGTTTTGGGCCCAATTGGATCCAATCCACTTGGCCTAAACCAAACTTGATAAATCAAGCCCAATAGGCCCCAAATACAACAATTCAAGCCCAAATCCAATTTAAGCCTAATAATTAAATTACACTAATCCAATTATGCAATTTAATTACCTAAAGTGCATTACATGATTAATCAACTAAATCAACATTTCCGAAACACTAAATTAGTCCAATTAATCATACTCAATTCATTATTACATGTCAAACACACATAATGAAAAAATCAAACCCATCACATGCTTTTAATGCTCTCGGCCAAGGAAGGTAATTTGTCCGATTGAATTCAATCCGAATTAATTACACAATCGACAACGTATTAACTTCCCGATGATTTCATACACATCCAATGTCACAAAATCAAAAAATACCAAGACATTCAAGGGCTATTATATTCGGCCAAGGTGAAGCAATTGGGGATTTTTGTTCAACTCAAAATTCAATCAAATTGACTTCAAATTAACATCATCCTTTATCATTAACTCATCCAATGAATTAAAATGAAAAAATTCCAAGAACTCCAATATGTCTTACATTCGGCCAACATATATTTGGGGAAAATTATTCCAAATCAATTTTCAACAAATTGGTCCAACCAAAATGAATTTAAAACATGTTATAAGCATACTCAAACAATCAATTTATTCAAATCATGCTTAACAAACATTTACCCAAATTTTAAACCCTACAAATTTCATGCTTGCAACATTAGCTCATGATGCCATTGTTGGTTATTCTAAGGTCCCAAGATCAAATCAAGACATGAAATAATGCGTGAATACATCAACGGAGGTAGCGGAATACTCACATTGATCGGTAGAGTCGATTTGGAGACGATTCAAGCCCAAAAACGCACTGCCTTTGTAAGTCCACTGCAGCAGCCCACTGCCTACAAAACAGAAAATGAGTGAAAAAAAAGAGCTCCTAGCTACGTCGGATGGATCCCGTCTCATGGTCGAACCTCCCTACCACTTCGCAAGACTTGTAAGTGTGCTAGCACTTGAATTTTCACCATGAAAACCCACTCTAGCTTCCCTATTACTCACGCCCAAACTGGTTCAAAACCAGTGAAGAATGGCCACCATTGCCGTGAGAGGAAGAGAGAATTTGAGAGAGATAGAATTGTGTATTAAGTTAAAATGATTTACCAAAAATCAATTTATATTTATGTCATAATATTTATTAAATTAATAATAAAATTATGACACAAAACATGCAATGGCTTAGAGTGTCAAACACTCAATTCCATGCAATAACATTGAGTGCTTTGTACACTATCTACATGCAATACATTAGAATGACATGTGTCATGTGGGCCCCACACGTTTCCAAATGAAAGTGGGGGCCCGCGTTCGGGTTCGATATTTCCGAAATACCGAGCTTACGTCGCGACGTTAATTCAATCGAATTTAAATAAATAATTGCGCCTGGCGAAATTATTTACGTTGCTAACGAATTAATTCTAAATTAACTCGTTTTGCCCGAATTAAAATCTAATTTTAATTCCGCGTCGAAATCTAATTTCATCTAATATATCGAATATATTAATACATTGATTAATTCCGAATTAATCGTTCTCTCTCTTTAGACGACATTTTATCCGGATAAAACATCTCCGTTATTAATCCTAGATTAATTTTCTCTCTCTTCTATATAATCCCAGATTATTCAAGAGTGCGAGTTGTGCGTCATCGGTGGATTATCGGGAAGCGACCCATGAGATCCCCGGATAATCTGGCAGTAAATACGGTCGTCGGAGTATCCGAATCATGTACGTACCAAGTACTACGTTCTACCGATTTACGAGACAAGGTCGACTCCTAGCAAAGCACCAAGTCTACCCAATCTCCGGACATATCCATTTAAGAATATTAAGATCTGTATCAAGCGTAGTATACAATTGTATTGTGCATATCGGTCCAGTATCGGATAATCACGTGTTAGGCTGGGGCTGGATAAGTGTCTGCCCCGTCCGAAACACATATCGGATGTCTGGTAACTAGTCTCTATAATCGGATATTCATGACCTGGTCATAATATCACGATTGATGCCCGCATAACGAGAGCACTAATACCGTTATCCTGTGTGACACATTCACTATGACTGGAGGAGTGACACTTCCGTCTGACATCACATCCAATACACTACGACTCTCTGATAAACCCAGAAGAGGTGAACATAGAACAGTTAAGATCCCCCAACCACCCAAACCAAAGTTTACCGATTGTCGTAAGTATTAGCGATGTAAGTCTCAGGTTAAGACTATACACACCTACCTTGATTTCGGCCTCCATAGACACCTAGTCATAATACCAATGGGAATTCCGAAGGGTCTATCCAGAGCGAAGCTGTTTCCCGTACCATCGTGAAACACGACCTCCTATCGAACTTGCACAGTATCCAATACTTATATATGAGAACTATGCCGTTGTGCCCTCACAACGTGCACAAGTGCAATACTAGCCTATTCCGCCATTATCGATGTCCATTCTCGATAATACTACGGCTAGGGATATTTAATGATTAATCTTCGTGGACTGATACTGTCTCATATCATCTCAATCCAGGAACTAATCATAGGGACTCTCTTCATTTATAATCTATGGTGATCCAATCACAAATGACGAGAGTGCAATTTCCTTGTTACATAGTTAATTTGCCACAGCAACACAATGTTCTGTGAAAATAGTGACGCTATGGGTCAGATTATCCTACACATCGATAATGTGGAATAGACTAGTATTACACTTGTGCGTGTTGTGGGAGCATAACAGCATACTTCTCATATATTTGGGTATTGGATACTCATGCCAGTGTAATAGGAGGTTGTGTTTACCAATGGTACGGAAACAGCTTCTCTCTGGATAGACCTTTCGAAATTCCATTGGTAGTATGACTATGTGTCTATGGAAGTCCGAATCAGGGTAGATGTATTGGTCTTAACCTGAGACTTGCACCGCTAATACTTGTGACAATCAATATACTTTGGTTTTGGTCGACCAGGGCTTTAACCGGTTCTGTGTATGCCTCTTCTGGGTATATTGAGAATCATAGTGTATTGGGTGTGATGTCGATATGGAAGTAGGATATGGAACTGGTACTCTTATATGCTGCAGCTATTGGGATATTATGACTAGGTAATTTTATCTGATTATAGAGACTAGTTACTAGTGATCCCATATGTGCTTCGTACGGGGCAGACACAATACCAGCCCCATGCCTTGTACGTGACATCCGATACTGGATCGCAATACGCAATACTACGTATACTAACGCCTGATAAAGATTACATATTCCTCTAAGAATATTTCTGGATAATTGGGTAGGCACGGTGCTTTATTAGAAGCCAACCATGTCTTGTAAATCGGTAAAATGTAGTACTAGGTACGTACGTGTTCGGATAGTCCGACGACCGGATTTACTGCTAACATATCCGAGGATCTCATGGGTCGCTTCCCGAAGATGCACCGATGATGTATGACTCGCACTTAATTAATCTGGGATTAATTATAAGAGGAGAAAGATTAACTAGGATTATTACTGAGTATAGTTTAATCTTGGCTCCCCTCCTTATTTCCCGAGAGAGAACCTTAATTTGGAATTAATCGATAAAATAATTATTCGATATTTATTTGAAATTAGATTTCGACCTTGAATTAAAATTAGATTTTGAATTCGGGAGAAAAAGTTTTTAGAAAATAATTCGCTTAGCGACATGAATGTAATTTTGCTAGGCATAATTATTTAATTAAATTTGATTTAATTACGTCGCAAACGGAAATTGGTTAATTCAGAATTTTTAGCGAACCGAGCACGGGATTGTTTGCGGGCCCACTCGCATTTCAAAATCGAGTGGGGCCCACAAGTCCATCAAGCGTCACATCACTAGTCCAACTTTATCACTTTTATGTTGATGGAAGTTGTTGGTGATGGTGAGTGTGGAAACCTCAAGTGGTGATAGTTGAAAGACATTTACCATTTAATTATTTATTTGGTATTTGACTTACAAATTTGTGTATTAGATGCACAAATCACAAAACACACTTCTCTCTCTCTCTCTCTCCCTCCCATTCGGCCAAGGGCCAAATTCTCTCCTTCTCCATTTTTGACAATGCCGAGAGTTAGAAGAAACAAAATAGGATATTTGTGCCAATCTTTCCAATGCTAGCACATAAAGAGTCTCCAAAGGTGATAGGGAAACAACCCTTGAGCATGGAATCACACATAAAGCTTGGGCTTGGAGACACAAATGGAGCACAAATTGGATCCATGGCCGAAAACCTTCATCCATGGAGCAGAAATTTTTTGTTGTTCCTCGCATCGCAAAGTCGATCAAAGTGAGTATTCCGCAACTTAATTTTTTTGTATTCACACATTTTATACGCTTAATCGATATTGGTTAGACCTTAGAACTCCACAATGGTATCAAGAGCCTGATTAAGCATGAAATTGGAATTAGGGTTCTTAACTTTAAATTGGGTAAATTGATTTGAGCATGTTTAGATGAAATTGATTGTTGGAATATGCTTGAATGATGATAACATAGTGTTATGCATGATCAATTGATGAAAATTGGAATTGGATGATTTCCCCCCAATTTGAGGCTTGGCGAAAGTTAGTGCCCTAAATGTCATGGGTGATTTTTTGTTTTTTGAATCATTGGATGATTTTGAAAGACTTGGGAAATGTTAATTTTAGATTCAATTGGGATGAAATCGGAATTGAACAAAAACCCCAATTGCCGTAATTTAGAAGCATGGGAAAATGATTGATTTTTTGATTCAATTATGTTGGACATTTTTTGATGATAATAAGCATGATT
>SKCR01051603.1:0-15302 GCA_019454045.1 Zanthoxylum bungeanum | reverse complement strand
ACAAAATAACACAAAACACATCAAAATATTCACAAAACTCAAGAAACTATACAAAATATTAAGTTAAATGAGTGGAAATAGTGATACATTTATCACTCATCAGGCGGTGAGGTGGCAATGTTGACTTGTTGACTTGCTGACGTGGCTTATGACATGGAGATGACCTGGAGTGACACGTGGCACACGTGACGATGGTGACTGTCGGCACCGTAGGATGCTGACACGTGGCAAGGCGCATGTTAGTAGATCGGCTGTGATGGTGACACGTGGCACGACGCATTTTAGCAAAGTCAAACTTTTCTCAGATTCTGATTTGTGGACCCGGCGCACGTTAGCACTGTTCGGCTCATTTTAGACGTCGCGACGCGGAATGGTTGGCGTCGCGATGCGCTTAAGACCAAAATATTCCAGTTGACGCATTTTTGTCCGTTTTTGCCCCAAATTGCCTCCAATGCTTTCCAAACTTTATTTATCTGCAAAATAACACCAAATACATCAAAACGTTCACAAAACTCGCGAAACTATACAAAATATTAAGTTAATTGAGTGGGAAATAGTGATATAAATATCACTCATCACACCCCCAAACCTAACATTTTGCTAGTCCTCGAGCAAAACATAAGAATAACATGAATATAAAATTAACTAAGCCATTTTCGTAGGGATCACGATTTCATTTAGCATATGCAACAAGCCTTTAAACCCCTAGGTTTCCCTAGTGGACGAGTTGTAGTCTCGTGAGGGTTTACACAGCAATGATACCACAAACATTTTTACAAAAGTAAAAGGTAATAAAACTAATGCACACAAAAGCAAAAGACAAGCGAAAAGAGAATAAAGATGTTAGTGACTAATCAGGTGAAACTTCTACTCCAAGTTACTAGTTGTTTTGTTTCATTCTAAATTACCGAATAAGTAAATTCTCCGATTATTTTTACCATTCTTCATATACACAGCCAACAAAATATTAATCAATTTATTTTTGCCCACAATAGTCATAAGTGCAGTTGATAAGAGAGTAATTATTTGTCATAAAGTTCTATCAGATTTCACACCTTTTGGAGCAATGGAATAATTTTTCTCATTTTTCTGATTTTTTCTTTGATTTTTATTTTTATTTTTTATTTATATACAATATCTTCCATCTATGTATCGAGTGTTGGGTCGGTGGCTCCCAAACCAGTTGGTTTTAGGGCACCAGGTGTTAAGACACCCCTACGGACTTAATTACGCCAGACTTCAGATATAAATTATATATATATATATAATATATATATATATATATATATCTATATATATATATATATATATATTTGTAGCATCTTCGATCCGTGTAGCGAGCTTTGGGCCAGTGACTCCCAAACCAGTTGGTTTTAGGGCACTAGGTGTTAAAACACCCTTACAGACTTAATAACTCGGATCTCAGATGTTTTTTTTTTTTTTTTTACTCCATTGTTTTTTAAGATGCTTCCTCCAATTAAACTATAGCACTGAATATTACAAACTTTTCAATTTTAGCTCATGTCTGTATGTTACTATATATGTTGTTATATCTGTCAACTGAGCATATGAAAATCCATTTTAGTCCGTTTTAAGGAGAATTCACAAATTAAATAATTCAAAAGGAAATAAACAAAAATTAACTTGTTTCTAATTAGGTTTGAGATACGTCTCAGGAGTGGAAACTCTTTACTCAGCTATCTTTTACCAATTTCACATTTTTAGTCAAAACAAAAAAACACAAAATATTTTTGTAATTTTTGAAAATTTTTCAATTTTTTTGTATTTTTCGAAAAATTTTGGAAAAAAAACAACATACAAACTAAAAATAAGGTATTTATCAACTAATTTCCTCCCCCAAACCTAAATGAGACATTGTCCCCAATGTCTTAAACAGTAAAAGGAGAGTTAAGAAGGTCGTACCTGGTTAGCTGAAATCTACCGGAATTAAAGGTTAAGATCCAGATTAATTCTACGCCTCTTACCATGATCGTCCTCACAGACCAATTTATCTTTGAAAGGATAGGGTCAACTTGTGGTTCATAGGCTATGAGTTGGTCTATTAGATCCGGAGCAGTTCTGGCAGTGAAGAGGAGTTCTTTCATAGGGTTTTACACGAACCCATTTCTCCGAGTATCATCAAGAAACACACAAAGAAAATCATAAAATCCATCAACATTGAGCAATCCAAGCGGTTTCTGGTGTATGTTCAGGTTCGCCCAAGATAGTACTATAAAAATTTCCTCTAATGTGCCCAAGCCACCTGGCAAAGCGATAAAAGCATCAGCACGGTTAATCATTTCTACCAGTCGTTCAGACATACCTGACAAGATCAGTTCCTCCCCGTTTGATGATCCAATAAGATTTGCCTCTGCCAAGGGTTTTGGGATGATTCCCAAAACGTGACTGCTTCCTTCCTGTACAGCCTTTGAAACGATCCCCATAAGTCCAAGATTTCCTCCGCCATATATTAAGTGCATACTCATTGCAGCTAAGACTCGACCCAATTCCTGTGCTGCTTCTATGTATTGTGGCTTAGTACCAACACTACTACCACAAAACACGCAGACGTTTTCAACTGGTCTTCTTGAAGTGGCTTCCATATTTTTTTTTTTTTTTGTATTTCTTTTTCAACTCTGGATGCCTTCAAAAGTGCAATGACGGGCATAATTTATAGTACCTGAATAATGAAAAAGGGTGAGTAATAATAGCACTAATATCTTCCAAAGGACGATTGTTAGTTAAACAACAAAAGAGATCATGAAAGGTCAAAAAGTCTGGATCCTGTCTACGAAAATAAAGATAATTACAATAGAAAAGCGAATCAAAGCAATAATTAAGGCAACGGAATTGTGTACGCAATACGCCACTCGCTTAGTATAAATTCATTAGGATGTGTCTCAAGATTTCATTCATTATTCAGCCATCGCTAATGAATTGTTTCTCATCTTTGATTGCCAAACACAATTCCTTCTGTCTTAAAATGCTTCGTTTGTGCCTTTCCCTATAAAAATAACACACAAAATTAAAAAGTTCACACAAAATATGAAAACAAATTACAACAAATTGCATGGGTTGCCTCCCTGCTAGCGCTAAATTTTTCGTCTTCAGCCAGACGTGACTGAAATCCATCTGTTAAGGAGGTTTCAATGTCGTTTTGGATGTCCGATTAAAAGACAATCCCGTGAGCGTTGCTTTTGAATGGTCTCTTCCAACGGTAAGTGGCAAAAAGAGTTTTGTCTCATTCAATGCTCGTGCCACCTTTTTGCTCTTTGTTGTTCCAGTGATTCCTGCAAAGAAAGAAAGAAATCAGGAGGTCTCGTATGATGCTTGACTTGGAATGAAAATTCCATTCTTTCAAGCTTCTGGGTGATATCTTTGATTTGTACTCCCCAAAAACAGTGATGTTTCTCCTGAATGCTCTGGATCTTTATTAAGGTCAGACATTTGCTCCTCCTTCTCCACTTTCTTGTCTCTGTTCCACCTGAGGATGAAAAATGTGTCTGACATTAGGTCTTCATCCTCTGATCTGTGTGAAATGATTGGCTCAAGTAGATCTTCTTCAAACATTTGTGCAATGGAATCTCCAAGATCTTCATTTTGAGGATTGAAAGTTTGATCCTCCGTTGTTGGTGCAGTTGGTACAAATAGATCAGCTTCATCCTCGTCAGAGTCAGAATAATAAAAGTCAAATTGAGACTTTGCCGGTTCGGGCTCCTGAACTGATACCTCCTCTGGTTGTTGATACTGTTCAGCCTCCTCCTCTGTTGAAGTGTTATTGTGAAATGATTGGTATTTGAAGGCTTTATCAGTGTCATCTGATCTGAAATTGATTCTTGAGGTATGTAGTTTTGGTTTTTTTGTGAATTGTCTCATTTGATCTGTCATTCTCTGATTGATGCTGATTGTCTCTGAATAATTTCCAATTGATTCTGGCTTGTTTCAAGCATTGCATCCAACTTTTCGTCCCGTTTCTGGAACAATCTTTGATCATGTCAACCAATGATTCTTCCTCATTATTCTGGTTCTTGATAAAAATCATAGGTGGATGGCGGATAAGATGGAAAATATGATGGTTCTTCGTACCATGAAGGATTTTGATAGCTCTGCCACCCTGGATTGTAGTTGTATACTCGCAATAATTACTTGGGTGGTTACCGTCACATATCTCACATCTCTCCATTGCATTCTGATGAGCAAATGTAGTATTACTTGATTCTGGCATCCAGTGATAATCATTGGGCTGGACAACAGGCCTCAGAAAACCGGACTGTTGCTCCCAGATGTGGGGTGTATCTTCTTGTAAAGCTCTTGATCTTTCAATCTCCCAGTAATGTTCCATTTTTCAACCACCTGAAAACAAAAGAAAGAAATAAATTACAGATAAAAATAAAGAAAATTAGATACAAGTAAATTAGATAGCTTCAAAATTAACAACTCAAGAATATAAGTCCCCGACAACGGCGCCAAAAACTTGACCGGCGTAAACACACACGTATAACGCAAGCGCACGTATCGTTCAAGTAGTATAAAAATATCGATCCCGAGGACTTAATTCCTACTGTTGTTATTAATTATTGAATCTATTTATTTACAATATCTAATTGAGGGTGAAGATAATGATTGTTTGATTGGTTGAATGGTTTTACAAAATAAATAAATAATAAAAAGACAAAAGAAAATACTAAGGAAAATAACAAAAGACACAAAGATCTAGGGTTGTGAATCATTCTAATATCATTTTAAAGATGAAGTGGTTATTTTAAAGTTGGGTATATAATTGATTTATTAACCTGGAACACTAAATTATGTGTAAGCCTATGTCGATGGTCAGACACAAATACCCAGTTTAACCCAATTGAACCATATGTCTATGTCAACCAAATTATCTGGATTCATTAAGTTTAAGTTCCAATTATGGCTACCCCCGCCCGACAGGTATATTCCTATCCTGTAAGGAAATCTATTAAAGGGTTATCTATCCTCAAGGAAGATCGTGGGCTATTGAGTCTAAGGCTGAAACCTAAAATCCCTATGTCTAGTTCATTTTAGATTTACCATATCAATTTTATTAATGGCCAATTAATGAAAAAGCATTAAGTTTAAGATTCAATAAATAATTCTTTATATACCCAAGCTATAATCTAACCCTTATAAAACGGTGATATTGAATTTCATCACACACAACCCAGATAACTAATTTAGTTACAACACATAACTAGGGCTAATAACAACTTAAAATTAAAAGACATAAAGTAAAACTGAAAAGTAAAATAAAAAAATACTAAGGTAAAATGAATTACTTTTACTACTACTAATTTAGATATCTCCCATAAAATAATATATAAACTTGTGATTCTTTTTCCATCCAGCCATAAAGGCGGTAACCTGATTAAGTCAAATTAAGTCCAACCAGCCATAAAGGCGGAACCAAAATTAAATTACCAACCGACCAATCTGGCGGTATCCTTTATTAGTCAGGTTAAATCAGATTAAAATGAATTACCAACCGACCAATCTGGCAGTATCCTTTTTAAGTCAATATTTTAAATAGTGAATATATTATTTTTAAGGGAGATTAATCTAAATAGTAACAGTAAAAGAATTACCTTTCACCATAGCTGGGGGAGTTACCTCATCATGGTAAATAGTAAAAACTGTAAAAAGTAAAAAGTAAAAAGTAAATTACTATTAATACAAAACGTAATTAAAATTATTTACAAAACTAAAAATTAAAAAACTAAAAAAACTAAAAAAAAATAAAAAACTAAAGAATCTAGAGAGAGAAACTCTCTCTTTAGATAGAATAGAAGAGAGAGAGTGGTGCACTGAATTCTGAAATTTCGCGCTCTATTTATAGGCAAAAAATTCGGTTTCTGGCGTCGCGACGCCAAGGACCTCAGCGTCGCTACGCCAGGTTTGTCAACGTGGCATGCTCTGGTTCGCTGGTTTGAAGATTCTGATAAGCTGATAAGGTGACACGTGGCAGAGTGGTTGGGCTTCAATTATTGTGACACGTGGCGGCTTCTGATTGGTCTCTGAGATTCTTATCCGCCACGTGTCAGATAAGGATAGGATATCCAATAATTGATGCTGACGTGGTGCTGACGTGGCGGTGAGGTGGCGGTGACGTGGCGACACGTGGGAAAGAGACTGTCGGCACCATAGAATTGCGACACGTGGCAGCTTCTGATTGGCTGATGATGACGTGGCGGTGAGGTGGCAATGTTGACTTGTTGACTTGCTGACGTGGCTGATGACATGGAGATGACCTGGAGTGACACGTGGCACACGTGGCGATGGTGACTGTCGGCACCGTAGGATACTGACACGTGGCAAGGCGCATGTTAGTAGATCGGCTGTGATGGTGACCCGCGGCACGGCGCATTTTAGCAAAGTCAAACTTTTCTCAGATTCTGATTTGTGGACCCGGCGCACGTTAGCACTGTTCGGCTCATTTTAGACGTCGCGACGCGGAATGGTTGGCATCGCGACGCGCTTAAGACCAAAATATTCCAGTTGACGTATTTTTGTCCGTTTTTGCCCCAAATTACCTCCAATGCTTTCCAAACTTTATTTATCTGCAAAATAACACCAAATACATCAAAACGTTCACAAAACTCGCGAAACTATACAAAATATTAAGTTAATTGAGTGGGAAATAGTGATATAAATATCACTCATCACCAAGATTAATCAAATTAGAAATCAAAGGGGATCAAATTTGTAAGTGTCCCTAACCGAAGATGCATGTGCTCTTGTAGAATTGAGGTTCAAATTTTTATTTATTTATTACATAATACTTGGATTAAAAATAATTTTAGCCTAGAAAAATATTTTGGCTTCACCCGTTGAGTTTTTTTTTTACCACATCTAGGCGAAATTTGGACTACCACTAGATCTATTGAGCCAACAAAGGCCTATATCTACTAATTTAACTTGTAGTCTAGTGAGGCTCACGCTCTACTGGGGTTCTTGCCACATTTAGATCCCCTTTGATATATTTATCAAGTATCTTCTCAATATAATGAGTCTGAGATAATATATATCCGTCTGATGTCTTGGAAATCTTAATTCCTAAGATCACATCAGCTACTCCCAAATCTTTCATATCAAATCTGCTGGATAACACGGTTTTGGTAGACTGAATCATTTCATGATTACTACCAATTATCAGCCTATCGTCTACATAGTGACACACAATGACATATCATTTTTGAGTTTATTTGGTGTACACACACTTATCACACTCATTGGTTTTGAACCCACTTGACAACATTTCTTTGTCAAATTTCTCATGCCATTGTTTAGGTGCTTGTTTTAATCCGTACAAGGATTTTACAAGTTTGCACACCTTATGTTCTTGTCCAGGAACATTAAACCCTTCTGGTTGTTTCATGTAAATTTCTTAATTCAATTCACCATTCAAGAATGCCGTCTTTACATCCATTTGATGTATTTCAAGACCAAATATAGTTGCTATGGCTATGAGCATTCTTATCGATGTGATACGAGTCACTGGTGAATAGGTGTCAAAGTAATCAAGGCATTCCTTTTGTCTATAACCTTTTATGACAAGTCTCGCCTTGTACTTATCTATTGATCCATCCGTTTTCATCTTCCTTTTGAATATCCATTTGTAGCCCAGCGGCTTACAACCTGGTGGAAGATCAACCAACTCCCAAGTATGGTTCTGTAGGATTGAAATAATCTCACTGTTAATAGCCTCTTTCCAAAGAGGTGCCTCCGGAGAAGCCATAGCTTCTTTATAGCTTTGAGGCTCATTTTCTAACAAGTATGTCAGAAAATCGGGACCAAACGACTTAGACGTTCTAGCTCTTTTGCTACGTCTAGGCTCGATTGTCTCAGCATTTACACGTTGATATGATTCTTGGTCAACCTGATCACTGTCCTTGACAGGATCAACTGTTCTTTTGAGAGACTTTGTGCGTAGTCTTTCCTTACAAGGAAACGTCTCTTCAAAAATGTCGCATTCCTTGACTCAATTATCATGTTCAGATTGATGTCAGGAATCTCCGACTTGTGTACCAAGAATGGATACGCACTACTGTTGCGAGCATATCCAATGAATATACAGTCAACAGTTTTGGGTCATATTCTAACTTTCTTAGGTTTAGGAACCATTACTTTGGCAAGACACCCCCACACTTTTAGGTATTTGTAGGAAGGTACGAAACATTTCCACAACTCATATGGTGTCTTGTCCAACCTTCTGTGAGGAAGCTTGTTAAGAACGTAGTTCGCGGAAAGCAAGGCTTCCCCCCACAAGTTCGGGGGTAGTCCCGAACTTGTCAACATAGCGTTCATCATTTCCTTCAATGTTCGGTTTTTGCGCTCCGCAATTCCGTTCTGTTGAGGAGAATAAGGAGTAGTGGTTTCGTGAATAATTCCGTGCACAGAACAATATTCACCGAATAGTGAAACGTATTCACCACCTCTATCACTCCTGATTCTTTTGATTTTCTTGCCAAGTTGATTTTCAACTTCGCTCTTATAGTGTACAAAGCTCTCAATAGCTTCTGCTTTGCTTCTCAGCAAGTACACATAGCAGAATCTTGTGCTGTCATCGATAAAAGTGACAAAGTATTTTTTACCGCCTCTTGTTTGCACAATGTTCATGTCACACACGTCAGTGTGTACAAGTTCTAAAAGTTCAGAACTGCGTTCAACAAAATGAAATGATGTTCGATGCATTTTTACTTCAACGCATGCCTCACACTTATGTTGGCTATCAATTGCAATTTTAGGTATAAGGTCCATGTTAATTAATTTACGCATGGTATCATAATTAACATGTCCTAACCTCCCATGCCATATATTTTGTGACTCAATAATATAAGCAGAAGTACTAGCTTTATTATTCGCACGATTAACAGTCATTACATTTAGTTTTAAAAGGCCTCAGTTAGGTAACCTTTTCCTACATACATATCATTCTTTGTCATTACAAACTTATCAGAACAAATACTAGCTTAAAACCAGCCTTACTAAAAAGAGAACCGGAGACCGAGTTCTTCTGAATATCCGGAACGTGCAGTACATTTCTCAATGTTAGCTCTTTTCCTGATGTCATCTTTAGAACCACTGTGCCTTGTCCAACCACCTGAAAGGTAGACGAGTTTCCCATTGTCAGATGATCGCCGCCATTGACCTTCTGGTACATGGAAAACATCTTGCTATCTGCACAGATATGACGAGTAGCCCCAGTGTCTACCCACCATTCCCTCGGATTCCCAACTATGTTGGCTTCGGTTACCACTGCTGATAGTTCCATCTCTGAGATATCATCAGTCAGTTGCTCACCCTCAGTGACATGGGCCTCATTTTTTTTCTTGCCCTTGTCCTGAGACTTTTTGTTTCTGCAGTCCTTTGACATATGACCGCTCTTTCCACAGTTGTAGCATTTCCCCTTGAACTTTTTGTTCGAAGAATCAGCTCCACTGTTCTTTCTTATCTTGCTACCCTTCACACCCTCAATGATGTTGCCCTTAGACACCATATTCTTGTAGCTGGCCTTCTCGGACATCCTGTTGTCCTCCTCGATTCTCAATCGAACACTAAGGTCTTCAAGGCTCTTCTGCTTCTTTTTGTGTTTCAGATAGCTCCTGAAGTCCTTCCATGATGGAGGCAACTTTTCAATTATGGCGGCAACTTGAAACATCTCACAGAGTTTCATACCCTCATCCAGTATTTCATGAATGATCAACTGCGGTTCCCCCAACTGAGACATCACCGTCCTTGAATCTACCATCTTGTAGTCCAGGAACCTACCCACAACAAATTTATTTTGTCCGGCATCCTCAGTTTTATACTTCTTCTCGAGAGATTCCTAGAGAATCTTCGCAGAAGTCATGCCTTGGTACACATTGTACAGGTTATTGTCAAGATCACCCAAAAGGTAGTTTTGCATAAGAAGTCTCCAGACATCAAAGTCTGTTCTCACTCTTCCTTGGCCAATTCAGATTCACCCTCCAAAGGACCCGGAGGATCTTGAGGAATTTAGCCAACTGGAGAGTTGTCAGATAGAACAGCATTTTGCTCTGCCACTGTTCGAAATTTGCCCCACCAAATTTCTCCGGCTTTTCTCAATGAGAGACCGGTACTGTGATATTTCCGCTAGCCATTTGCAACTGGAAATTCCAATATGTTGGATTTTCTATAGGTCCCAAGATCAAATCTAAGCATGAAACACAAGCGAATACAACGACGAAGTTGCGGAATACTTACATCGAGCGGTTGAGAGACGATTTGGGCAACAAAAACGAGCTCACTGCCCTCTGCTCATGTGCGCCCAATGCAGCAGTTTTGGCTTCTGTTTTGCGCCATTTGAACATCAAAAACGAGCTCCAAGCTTCATCAAAATGTTCCCGGCTCATGGGGGACTTCCCTATCACCTTCGCATTGATCTCGGAGTGTGCTAGCACTCTTGTTTTTGCATCAAAAACGCACTGTGCTTCCCTTTACTGCTCACTGTTTTTGCCTAGCCAAACAGAACAGAAAATGCGTGAAGAGAGGAAGAAGGAAGAAGAGAGAGAGGAGGGAAAGTGAGATGCGTATTTTGTGTGTAATGTGTGTATCTAATACACATGGAAATGAAATTCAATTCATTTCCTACACATTTGGCTTTAATTGCCAACCACACACATCACTCAAGTCACATCAAGTCAACTCAATCAATCAATCTAATCAATTGTCACAATCACTCAAAGTGACATGATTTGACGCTTGATGTGACGCTAGATGCGACTAGCGATTTGACGCTTGATTTGACGAGCCGCGCTCGAATTCGAATACGAATGCGCTCGCAAATAATCTCGGGCTCGGATTCGCTAATTCTAAATTAACGAATTTTCCGTCGCGTCGTAATTAAATGATTACGCCTAGCGAAATCACTATTCACGTCGCTAACGAATAATTCTAAATTAATTCGCTCGCCCGAATTAAAATCTAATTTTAATTCCGCGTCGAAATCCAATTTCGTTTAATATATCAAATATATTAATTAATCGATTAATTCCAAATTAATCATTCTCTCTCTTAAATGATATTTATATCCCAGATAAAATATCTCTTAATTAATCCCAGATTAATTTTCTCTCTCATCACATTAATCCCAGATTAATAAAAGTGCGAGTCATACGTCATCGGTGAATCTTGGGAAGCGACCCATGAGATCCCCGGATAATTCGGCAGTAAATACGTCGTCGGAGTATCCGAATCACGTACGTACCAAATACTACGTTCTATCGATTTACGAGACACGATCGGCTTCTAGCAAAGCACGAAGTCTACCCAATTCTCCGGTCATATTCATCTAAGAATATTTAAGATCTGTATCAAGCGTAGTATACCAAGTATTGTGTATATCGGCCCAGTATCGGATAGTCCCGTGCTAGGGCTGGGGCTGGATAAGTGTCTGCCCCGTCCGAAGCACATGTCGGATGTCTGGTAACTAGTCTCTATAATCGGATATGCATGACCTAGTCATAATATCCCGATGGTTGCGCAACACTTAAGAGCACTAATACCGTATCCTGCGTGACATCATCTCCACTATGACTGAAGTGATACTTCCGTCTTGACATCACACCCAATACTACTACGATTCTCAATATACCCAGCAGTTGGCGTACATAGAACCGGTTAGAGTCCTAGACGACCTCAACTAAAGTATATTGATTGTCGTAATTAGCGGTGCAAGTCTCAGGTTAAGACCAAATACACCTACCCTGATGTCGGACTCCCATAGACACATAGTCATAATACCAATGGGATTCCGAGGGGTCTATCCAGAGCGAAGCTGTTTCCCGTACCATCGGTGAAACACAACCTCCTATCGCACTTGCATAAGTATCCAATACTTAAATATATGAGAACTATGCCGTTGTGCCCTCACAACGCGCACAAGTGCAATACTAGCCTATTCCGCATTATCGATGTCCTGTCTCGATAATACTCGGCGGCTAGGGATATTTAATGATTAATCCTTCGTGGACTGATACTGTCTCATATCATTCTCAATCCAGGAACTAATCATATGGACCTCTCCTCATTTATATATCTATGGTGATCTAATCACAAACGATGAGAGTGCAATTTCCTTGTCACATAGTTAATTTGTACAACAACACCATGATCTGTACAAATAGTGACGCTATGGGTCATTTTGTCCAACAATCTCCCACTTGGCACATAGCCAGTCACTCGAGTGTCTAACACCCGAACTATGTACGGTTCGCTCAAATTGCTGAGAAAAGGTTTTCGTCAGCGGATTTGTTTGATTATCGTCTGACGCGATTTACACGATCATCACATCGCCATGATGTATGATCCGAACGAATCAGATGATATAGAAGTATATATATCTGGATCGTCGATGAGATCTTTAATTCCTTAGCCTGTGCTGACGCCTAGCTCAGCCGCTAACAGAACTATATCTAATCTAATTAGATTTATTATCGATCCAAATGGCTTCTATTGCTGCCTCAGCTGCAGCAATAATCCGCATTTGTTGTTTATTCGGCAACAGTTATCTTGCTCGGAATATTTCCAGCTCACTGTACCGTTATACTATTGTATAGTACCTTTGTCACGACTTACAGTCGTTATCAGGGAAGCCCAGCTTTCTCACCGATTATTTTATGGGAATATCATTTCCAAGAAATGACATATTATCATTATCTTACATGACATTCATGAGTGCACTCCCACTAACCCTTTTATATACACAAGAATCATATTGTTTTGAATTAAATCATACTCCTTTATGATTACATCAAAACGATAATTCCAAGAATCTATGCTTGCTTCAATCCAAACATGGATCGAATAACCTGCAAACCTTGTTTGCTTGTTATGGTACGACAAAACCGACAGGATGTTATAAACATCCTCCGAAAGGTTTCCTTTTCAGGAAAGCGATTTTCCGTTAAGCTGTCATATTTCATAAATGAAATACACAGCTTTAGCAAGCATTATCCAAATGGATTTACAATGGCAACAAGTAAAAGGTTTCGTCGGAATCAACACAATGTTGATAACTCTACCTTTTCTTTACAAGCCTAGCTTAGTACGTTGGTATGTTGCCTTCCATGTATGTCTTCCTCGAAGACTTATAAAGTACCAATAGGCACAATGTCTTATGGTACATCAACTAGTATCCAACTTGTTGATATACATGGAATCCATTTCGGACTCATGACACTTTATCATAATAGGGAGTCGATACCTTGTATCACTACCTCATACGTAATCAGTTGGTATACCTTAAAAGATTAACATCTTTATGAGGTGAGATCAGAAACCCATACCCTAGGTTGTTTTCTGACTCTCTCCGATCTACGTGGTTCTTGTGTACTCGAAGATTAATGGAATAGTTTCATCCTTGATGAACTATTTATGTTCCATTAGGAATAGGTGCCTTGAATAGTATTATACTCCGATTTTCATCAAGTTTTACTATCCTCCCACTTACCACTGCATGTCTGTATTCCTCTCAGGAAAACTGCATGGTGAGCAACAATCTAATTGTTCTCTGGTGAGATGTATAAGTACAATACTTATGGTATCCCTAGGATAGCCCACAATTGACACTTATCCAATTTGGGTTTTAGTTTGGTATCATCCAAACATATGCCTAGCATCCCAAATGGTCAGGAATGAGAAACCCGGTTTCTTTCCCGTTCATATCTAATATGTAATCTGTCAAACAGATTATTATGGAACCTAATTCTAAATAAGTTATTGCACTGTTAAAAACTTATCCGTTGAAGGAAATGGTAGCTCAGAGCGACTTATGATTAGCCTTATCATGTCTAACATGATTCGGTTAATCCGTTCGGACACACCGTCACTTTGACGTGTTCCGGGAGGAGTCCTCATTTGAAAGAATACTATACTCTTTCAAGTATATAAGAAACTTATTGCTTAAGTATTTTCCATTACGGTCTTACCGTGACGGTATAATACTATAGTCGATCTATTTGTCTATTTCGTGTCGAAACTCTAAAAGTTTCCGATTTGTGTTCTTCAAAAGAAACAAACAACCATTACGCGATGCCACATCCGTATAGGTCACGAAATATTCATATCCATATCTAGCCTAGCTAGACATGGGCCCACTTGTTTCAATATGAACAAGGGCTAATAGATCGATGGCATTTTACACTTTTACCAAGTAAATAGTGTTTTAGGCACATTGCCCAATAAACTAGATTCGTAGACTTTATTTGATTGGAATCAAAACAGTCCGAGTACCCACTCTTCGAAAGTGTGGATATACGAGTCTTGTTCGATTGTGTCCCAGACAACAATGCCATAATTAGTTTCTTCTGATCAAATCATTTTGAGCTATTTGTTTGTCATTAATATATATTTGAGATTTATTTATATTCAAAATATAAATTCTGTTATTCACATCTAATGTGTTTATCTCAATATCATCCTTATATAATAAACACTTTAGTGTTCTATAATATAAAGGTTCACCCGCGGTGGGTGTAAACACTGATAAAGAGATAATGTATCTAGTCAAACTAGTTACATTATAACAGTTCTCTAATCCTGCTCATAGCAGATTCTGAACATCAATACATATATTTTATGTACCATACTAAGTATCTAAAATCCAATTTTAATACTAGTAATGAACATAATTTTGACAAACATATTTGAAGTCAGAGCCTTGCTCGTCTTCAATGCCTTCATGTCTGCATTGTCCAAACGACAGTCACGCTTCGCGATTCCATTTGCCACAATGTGCAGACATTTTGGGATATGTCATTTATCTTCCAAGAAGACTATAATGATTTTGCCTTTGTCATTTTCAATATTCCAGTTGCCTTTGACCAAGCTTCGGGTTTCCAGAATATTGTAGTAAGGTGTGCCTTGCACTACTTGCCTAATTGCAAATTTTGACTTTATCTCCTTGAGAATAGTCTTTAATTCTCCAAGAATTATTTATTGCAATTTTAAAAGTACTTCTAAGATCTAATCTTTGAATATCCTTCAATTTCAATATCATACTTTAAGAATCTAATCCTTAGTTCTGATAAAGAAATTAAGGAGTCTATATGACAAGTATTATGGATTAAGCACTAAAGTTATCATTACATGAATATTCCAAATATCATGTTCCACTTATTTGCTTAACTCCAGACTTAGGCATAATATTATTTTTATCAAATAAAATAACTAATTAGTTTTTCCAGGACCATCCTGAAAATTTATTCCCGATTTGAAAATTAAAGTCGTTTAAATACATTTTCACCCAGGATTATGTC
>SKCR01051602.1:0-15444 GCA_019454045.1 Zanthoxylum bungeanum | reverse complement strand
GGTCGCCGAATATCATAGTCATATTGGTAACCCCCCTTCGCTCCTATAGCGTGGTTTCGAGAACCGGTTATGTGATTTCTGATTTCATCACTCTACGTATACAAGTTTCTTGTCTCGGTATAAAGATACCAAACGAACTCCGATTGGGATGACTCTTAAACCATCGGACTCGTATTTCTAGACGAACAACTTTCACGTTGAACACTTTTTGAAATTTGTAGCATAAGGGCTTCACAAATGTGAAATTTCTAGAAAGTTCCATGAAATGGGCCTAATTGTAATTTGTAGGGGTCAGAATAAAATTTTCAAAATTTTTTACTATATATACCCTTATGTTTCTCCTAATTGCCAAAATGGCATAAGAAAGGAAAACCCCCCAAGTCGACCACTGGCCGGCCAACGGCCCAAGTGTGCACCCAGTCACCCCCCATCTGAAGGAAGCCGTCGGCGGCCCCAGATCACCTCATACAGTAAGAAAAATGGATAAGATGCACGCGAGATGGGTATCTCGATCTGAGCTCATCGATTCATTTAACGACCCGAGCCACCCGCCAATTTAAACCTCTCGAAGAGTACTACAAGTTGGCGGTGATGAATTTTCAATTCCGTGCCCGGTTGTACGCAAAACGAGAAAGGAATGTCGGATGAATAGTGACCCATGATGAACAGTAGCTCCGATCAAAATTTCATCGATTACAGTGCATTCGTGGGATCGTTTGGAGTCCGTATGTGGCCTCGAAATCTCAGTAAGACATTTCGCTAAAAATCCACAAATTTCAAGTTTTGTGTTAAATGTTCGGATGCATCCAATAGTTTCTTAGAGTTATGTAATGATATAGAATGAATTGTTTGAGTGTTAGTATGTTGAATATGAGCATTTGATAGAATCTGAGTGAAAACAGAACAAGTTTGATCAATCGAACAGACTGTACGAGTTTTCAGAAAAATTAGGTTTTTACGTGTAATAATGTGTTTTGATTTTAACGATAGCGATGAGTTATATATGATATTATGAACATGTTTAGATAAATCCGGGTAGGTTCGGAAGGTTCAGGACCCTTCCGTAATGTTTGCGGAAACTGTTTATGAAGAATTTCCAAAAACACGTAAACAGAGAATTTAGGTGAACTGGTGGCCTGGAATAGTTTGTAATGGTGTTTAAGATTACTGAAATTGAAAACATTGAAAATGAACTTGATTTGGTTGTTCGGGAAAGATCCGTAATTTTATCGTAGTTTAGTCAAGAACTCCGCAAGATGTGTTTCTGACGATAATTCACCATTTCTTTTGACAGATGTGACTAGAACGTGGAGTGCCCGCAAAGCCAGGTAAGTAACTCATGCGATGAGAACTTAAGCTGATGAATTCGTGTTTTGATTATACATATATATTTATATGTATATGTATAGAAATGACTAACATGTTTAGGATAATAAGAAGATAGTTAAGAGATGGTATTGAGAACAAAGTTCAAGGTTATGTACAGATAACCCACAGGATGGATGTTATGTAATTGCCAAGACATGAAGTGAAATGTTTGATATGACTAATATCTAAGTGTATGTATGGATGTACGTAAGGGTACAAACATGTAAAGTATGATTACATGTATGTAAGTGAATATGTAAATGTAAGAGTATATAAACGTGTATTTGCATGTGTATATATGATGTTAAGACATGTATAGGTAAGGTATACGGAATCGATATATAGAATAAATCATGATTTCTAATTTGATATAAGCTAAGCTCTAGTACGTGTGCGATGAGATATGTTTATGAATGGTTGCTTCTGATAAGAATTTTGGAAATAAAGTGTATTTGATGGAAAAGTTAAATACATGAAGATTGTTAGGGCTATGGTATCGAAATTTGATGTTATGTTCATATGTTTGATGTAAGTGAATATGTATACGATGATTCAGATAATAAGCAATGTTTGGCATTTATATGCTTGTGTATGAGATGTCGTGTGATGAGTTTGTGTCACGGGATATGTGTCCACATGTGTATGTTTAATTGGGTGATAATTTCGTGGTGTAGTAGTCGAGCTGGTTAGGAATCTGTTCGAACGTAATTCATCTCATACCTATTCTAAAATAGGTAATGCATTTCGTACGAGCATTGTGTGTATAAGCCAATCGTATGTATGTGTTGTTGAATGATGTGATCTTTGATATGTCGGTTGTTGTGTGTGCTTCCTGGTTGGTTGCTTGATGTTTGTAAATATGTTTGAGTGTATGTATGTGTATAATAGAACTCGTCTATGCTTATGTGAAATGAATGGGTGATTTGAAACCAATGAGAATATCAGAGGTTATAAAGCGTGTTGGCAAAGTTGTAATGGTATGTACATATATGTATAAGAATTATCATATTGTATTTGCATGTATATAAGAAAAGTATGTTTTGAATTGAAGGAAATGTGATTGTTTCATTGACTTGATGATATTTCAAATATGGATATTTGTGATAAAATTATAGATGTATGACTTCGTGTTTCACGTTATTGAAGTGGAATTAATGTTAAATGATATACTTTATGGTATTCAAGTTTTCCTTTGTATGCTTTGAATGTTAGTTATGAGATTGGCATGTATGTTGACATGAAAATATGAAACCTTGACGTAAATAAAGTATAAATGATAACAAAAAGTTGAAATCTCTTAACTCGTCGTAACTTAGTAAATTTGACAAAACTTCTAATGTAGTTGACTTATATAATTTGTTTGCGTGTAGTGTTAACATGGTTATTTACTGAGTTCTTATAACTCACACCAAACCAGTTTGTTAGTTTTACATGTTGGCTACCTAATGGGTCAACCATTTCAACTTTGGAAGGCATGCTCGAGGTGCGGATCACCCAAGCGACAGTCACCCTCGCAAGTGTTCTGGAAAGGGTTTAGCGACCTAGGAATTATGAATGATGTTCTATTATTTTCGTGCTGAGCACATGGATTGTATTTAATAAGTTAAAATTTAGATTGTTATGATGTTGTGGGCATATAGCCCTTAGTTGATGATTTGATGAGATTTGAGTGGATCTGAGGTCCTTTTATTTGTTTGATGTATTCTTAGATTCCATTTCATGCTGGACTACGATCCAGGTTGTCCAGTTTTAGGATACATCATGTCGAATTTTCGGTAAATTAAGAGTCTTATGGAGATGGGTCAATCCTGTCTCCTGCCGGTAGCATCCTGCCTCTAGCGGGATGTTATAGTTGTGGTATCAGAGCAATGTTTAGGGTGTCGGTGACTGCTGCTACAAGGTATTTGATCATCTGAGTAAGTTTTTTGTTGCGTATAGAGCATATAAGTCATGTTTGTTATTTGATTTGATTTTTGTTATATAGTATGATGTACTATGATTTTGATTAATATGGATGATTCGGATTATTGATATATGTTTGTGTACTATGAATATATGTATGTGTAAGGGTATACTAGTTAAAAGTATTAGGTTTGTATAGGTATATGTATAAGTAAGTTATGTGAATTTGAGGTGTTTTGAGGTATGAGAGATTCTATGATGTTCATAGTCTGAATTGTGAACTGATAATTTGAACCATGTTTTGAAAACTTGGTATTTGATTTTTGGCATAAAAGAGTTTTGAAAAGAAAAAAAAAATAAAGAAAGAAAGTTTTCAGATGTTTTCATTTTGATTATAAAGGAATAGAGAAAATATTTCCGCCTCGATGCTTGATTAAAGTTTTCATGTTTTTAGATTTATCGATATGTTTCCGTCTCTGTGCTCGAAAATGATTTTGATGTTTTAAACTCTAAAACTTGTTCCCGCCGAGACGCTCAAAAATTTATTTCTGCCATGATGCTTGATGATTGTTTATTGTTGACCCTCTGTGGTGATCGTATATGTTTCGTTCCGGAATGGCCCCTGAGGCGCTCATTATGGGGTCCAAACCATACGAAAATGGCTGGCCCACTACCCTATCGACATGGTCCGTACACTGTCCGGTCTATGCAAGCAATAGAGTAGTGGACGATCGGTATGTATTTTTAAAACTTTGCATTAAGGATTTATTTTTGATTTGCACATATTTATGTTTTGGGGGAAAGATAATTTCAAAAGAATTACATTTTGATTTGATGTATTTCAGCATTATTTTTGATATTTTATGATATGATATGTTTCCATCACAGTGCTTGATGATTTTATATTTTTGACCATCCGTGATGCTCGTATAATGGTTTGCCCAACTGCAGTGGGCCGACCCGACCCTCTGTCGGCAGGATCAGTTCATTAATTGTCTGATCTATGCGCGTGATTCGGGCATTGGGCACTCGTTTATGTTTCATCTAGTGAGTTATGCTGGATGCTCGATATGGATTTACGATGATGGATTTTGAAATTGATTTTTATTATAGTAAAAGAGTTTTTCAAATGTAATTTCAAAATTCTTTTTGAAAGAGATCGTTTTACGTTTTCTATTTTGTATAATGACAGAGGTTGACAGATTTCAGACTATCAACATCATAAGAGCATGTAAGATTATTAGTCACTTCTGGTTGTGACAATGGATGTATTGGTTATTATAAAAGATTATGTTCGTTATAAGAATATGTATGTAAGTTTATAGTTGGACATGAATCTTATGGGTATAATGATGGTTATGTGTGGTGTGTGGTCAACAATGTTGTATGTGCAATGGGATATGTATGAATGTAAACTTTAATTTCGATGTCATTTACATATATGATATAAAATGACATGGTGTCAAATAAATGAGTTCCATTTTGTATTATGGACGAAATAAATAGTATGAAATTCGTGTTAAGTTTCCGTTTTGATACTGTGTGTTGGATTACATGTAAAGATTATTTACTATGTTCTTCATTTCAGAGGCTGTATAGAATCCGTGTTTGACTTTCTTTTTGAGGATGGAGGAGTGTGAAATGGTTTGAGCGTGTTTCTATGGATAAGTGTGAAGAGAGATGATAAGTTTGATGTTGTTATTGGCATAAAATATAAGATTCGATATGTTTCGTTTTGAAATAACATAGTTTGTATTGAAATGTATGATACGTAACTTTTGAAAATGTGTAAAATGTGGTGATTTCCGAATACGGACAAGATGGTACATTACGTACGATCAGTTCTGAATGATTGGACGTAATGAATGAGAAATTTTGAGGACAAAATTTTTATAAGGAGGGGATGATGTAATATCCTGGGTTTTTCGGAATAGTACAGAAAGTTTTCGAATTAAAGTGAAAGATTTGGAAAGGGATAGTATTAAAAAATTAGACTTCATGTATTGGAAAATAGGTAGGAATATTTTTAAGTGAAGTTTCTTCGTGTTGGAAAACGCGTGGTTTCGAGAACCGGTTACGCGATTTCTGATTTTATCATTCTTTGCATAAAGGTTTTTTGTCTCGGCAATAAAGATACCAAAAAAACTCTGATTGGGCTGATTCTTGAACCATCGAACTTATTTTTCCGAGATGAACAACTTTTACATTAAACACTTTTCAAAATTAATAGCAGAAGGGCTTCAAAAATGTAAAATTTTTAGAAAGTCCCATGATAGGGGCCTAATTGTAATTTTCAGGGGTCGGAAAGAAATTTTAAAAAACCTTACTATATATACCCTGATGTTTCTCCTAATTACCAAAATGACATAAGAAACCAAAACCCCCCAAGTCGACCCCTCCCCCTCAAAAACGCGTTTAGGTTCTTTAGGCTCAGATCACCGCCGGCAGCGAGAAAAATTGAGAAAATGAGAGCGAGATGGGTTTCTCGATCTGGGATCGTCGCTTCATTTCACGACCCGAGCCACCCTCCAAATAGAAGCTCTCGAAGAGTACTACAAGTTGGCGGTGATGGATTTTCCTTTTCGTGCCCAGTTGCATGTAAAACGAGGAAGGAATGTTCCAATGAATAGTGACCCACAATGAACAGTAGCTACGATCGGAATTCCATCTATTCCAGTGCGTTCGTGGGATCGTTTGGAGTCCGTATGTGGCCTCGAAATATCGGTAAGACCTCTTGGTAAAAATCCGCAAATTTCAAGTTTTGTGTTAAATGTTCGGATGCATCCAATAGTTTCGTAGAGTAACGTAATGAAATAGAATGAATTGTTTGAGTATCAGTATGTTGAATATGAGCATTTGATAGAATCCGAGTGAAAACGGAACGAGTTTGATTGATCCGACATAATGTACGAGTTTCCGGAAAAAGTGGGTTTTTGCGTGTAATAATTTGTTTTGATTTTAATGATAGTGATGAGTTATATATGATAATAAGAACATGTTTAGAAAAATCCGGTTAGGTTCCTAGGGTTCGGGACCCTTCCGTAGCGTTTGCGGAAACTATTCCGGAAGAATTTCCAAAAATACGTAAACCGAGAATTTATGTGAACTGGTGGCTTGGAATAGTTTGTAATGGTGTTTAAGATTACTGAAATTAAAAACATTGAAAATGGACTTGATTTGGTTGTCCGGGAAAGATACGGAATTTGATCGTAGTTTAGTCGAGAATCTGTAAGATGTGTTTCTGACGATATTTCGCCATTTACTTTGACAGATGTGACTAGAACCTGGAGTGCCCGCGAAGCCAGGTAAGTAACTCATGCGATGAGAACTTATGCTGGTGAATTCGTGTTTTGATTATACATATATATTTATATGTATATGTATAGAAATGACTAACATGTTTAGGATAAGAATAAGATAGTTAAGAGATGGTCTTGAGAACAAAGTTCAAGGTTATGTACAGATAACCCACATGTATGGATGTTTATGTTATTGCCAAGACATGAAGTGAAATGTTTAATAGGCCTAATATCTAAGTGTATGTATGGATGTACGTAAGGGTACAAACATGTAAGAAGTATGATTACGTGTATGTAAGTGAATATGTAATTGTATGAGTATATAATTGCGTATTTGCATGTGTATATATGATGTTAAGACATTTATTGGTCGGGTATACATAATCGGTATATGGAATAAATCATGATTTTTAATTTGATATAAACTAAGCTCTAGTACGTGTACGATGAGATATGTTTATGAATATATTCTTCTGATACGAATTTTGGAAATAAAGTGTATTTGATTGATAAGTTAAATATATGAAGATTGTTAAGGCAATGGTATCAGAATTCGATGTTATGTTCATATGTTTGATGTAAGTACATATGTATACGACGATTCAGATAATAAGCAATATTTGGCATTTATATGTTTGTGTATGAGAGGTCGTGTGATGAGTTTGTGTCACGTGATATGTGTGCACGTGTGTATGTTTAATTGGGTGATAATGTCATGGTATAGTAGTCGAGCTGGTTAGGAATCTATTCGAACGTAATTCATCTCATACCTTTTCTAAAATAGGTAATGAGTCTCGTACGAGCATTGTGTGTATCAGCTAATCGTATGTGTGTGTTGTTGAATGATGTACTTTTTGATGTGTCGGTTGTTGTGTGTACTTCGTGGCTGGTTGCTTGATGTTTGTAAATATGTTTGAGTGTATGTATGTGTATGATAGAACTCGTGTATGCTTATGTGAAATGAATGAGTGATTTGAAATCGATGAGAATATCAGAGGTTATAAAGCGTGTTTGCCAAGTTGTAATGGTATGTATGTTAGGGATATGCCCTATACCCAACTTGTGGATGGGTATTATGTACATGTATTTGTAATATTTTCATTAATAATAAAATGGCAGTCTTTATTATACGTGTCTTACATAACTTATATGAATCATCAAACACTGTAATAAAGCCCTTGGAGTAATAAGATGATGGCTTCCACGCCTTATGAGAATCATTACTCTTAAACGTTCATAGTCATAGTTTTGTGAATATTCTGGGCGTTCACAAAGTGGAGAGACTAGCATGATGATATGATCCGCCCTTAAGTGGGGTAGCCGATCTCATAGGCTACTAGCGGAGATCCGTCCGCTTGGTGTATCACATGGATGCATGATTTGCTCGTTTCCATCGAACTAACCGCTGAAAGTTTTCACATGGAGTGGTTATCCAATGTCTTTGTGAGAACTTTCATGTATCGATTGTATGACTAGTCTTTAGACTTGAGGTCTTTACAATCTTATGTGTGGATCAAATAACTTTGACATTCTCCTTCCCCGGTTCAAAAGATCCGGTCATAAGGGTATTATTGGGTCATTTGTTGAAACACATGAAGTTTGTAAAGATACAACAGAGAATCGCCACTCTCTCGGATAATATTTTCTTATAAGAGTAGTATTCCAGTTCACAGGTTGATATGTGTGATCAGTGCTTGAGACTGTGGCCGCAGCGGAAGAATCATGTGAGATTCTTGGGTTAGCATGATTCATGACACTATCAACATCATACCTTTGACTATATGGGTAGACACTTTCCATACCCTAGGTCAAACGGTGGGGATACAGTGAGGCGATGGACCGTATTACATGTAAATCACATACAAAATGGGTATATATCTTTCCTTCTTATTTGAGGGCCTTGGCATGTTGCTAGATGTCAACCTTGGTCATTGAAATCGAACGACCATATGATCGGAGGATAATTTATGTTCGATTAAATTATCACGATTCATTTCATGTCCAACTTGAGGGGAACCCAAAAGGTCACACACAACAAAGTCGAAATCAATGGTCAACAGTGCACAGTACAAATTTAACAACATATATGATTGATGTAGGAATTGTTAATAAATGGTTCAATGTGTTTAATTATTGAACAGATCATTTATGAGGTTCCATAGTGGCTTAGGGATTGATGAATTACGATAGGGTCACTTTGGGAATTGGAATAAATAAATAAATAAATAACATGAATAGTAATATGAATAGTAATTATTATTTTTTTATTTGTTATTTGTTTTGAATTCCATTTAAGCCCAAACTCTTATTTGGGTTTTATAATCTCATTAAACCACTAAATTAAGATCCAATGACTAAGATTAAATTAGCATTTATCCGACATAAGATTCTTAATTAATTTTATTGTCTTTGGAGCACCTATATAAACCCAAATAATTCTTTACAAATTTTGGCACCAAACTTTCATATCTTGGGTTTATATAAGTTAACAACTCTAAAGTTTAAGAGTAAGCCACTGATTTTGAGGATCCTTAACTCTAATTGACTAGAGGAACCTCGAGTTAAAAGTTTTGAGGTATTTGCCTAGGCTAGCACCAATGGAAAAATACCCGTGCACTCAAGGCATAGTCTTGCCGTTGAGTTTTGGCTTTGGTGTGTGCACCTTTGGAGGCCACACACTTGGGTGGCTCTTTGGAACGTGGAAGAGCTTGCTGAGTTCGAGAAAAGCTTGTAGATTGGAGGGAGGACTGAAGGAGTCTTCGGTTCAAGTAAGTCTTTTTTCTTTCTTTATTTTAATTAGAGTTCTTATGATAGTTAGCATGTTTAGGTTTATGTTCTTTGCATGTTTTATGAGTTTTTATGCTTAGAATATATAGTAGCATGCCTAGGCTTGTAGAATAAAAAAAAATAGGTATTGGGTAATGGGATAGCGGTATCATAATTTCTTCTTGATTTTCTGTTGCGCACTCGCGGCCGCTTCCCAACAATGTACGTATATGTATAAGAATTATGATATTGTATTTGCATGTATATAAGAAAAGTATGTTTTGAATTGAAGGAAGTGTGTTTGTTTTATTGATTTGATGATATTTCAAATATGAATATTTGTGATAAAATTATAGATGTATGACTTCGTGTTTCACGTGATTGAAGTGGAATTAATGTTAAATGATATACTCTATGGTATTCGAGTTTTCCTTTGTATGCTTTCAATGTTAGTTATGAGATTGGCATGTATGTAGACATGAAAATATGAAACCTTGACGTAAATAAAGTGTAAATGATAACAAAAGTTGAAATCTCTTAACTCGTCGTAACTTAGTAAATTTGACAAAACTTCTAATGTGGTTGACTTATATGATTTGTTTGCGTGTAGTGTTAGCATGGTTATTTACTGAGTTTTTATAACTCACACCAAACCAGTTTGCTAGTTTTGCAGGTTGGCTACCTAATGGGTCAACCATTTCAACTTTGGAAGGCATGCTCGAGGCGCGGATCACCCAAGCGACAGTCACCCTCGCAAGTGTTCTGGAAAGGGTTTAGCGGCCTAGGAGTTATGAATGATGTTATATTGTTTTTGTGCTGAGCACATGGATTGTATTTAATAAGTTAAAGTTTTGATTGTTTATGATATTGTGGGCACAAAGCCCTTAGTTGATGATTTTGATTAGATTTTAGTGGACCTGAGGTCCTTTTATTTGTTTGATGTATTCTTAGATTCCCTTGATGTTGGACTACGATCCAGGTTGTCCAGTTTTAGGATACATCATGCCGAATTTTCGGTAAATTAAGAGGCTTATAGAGATGGGTCAATCCTGTCTCTTACCGGTAGCATCCTGCCTCTGGCGGGGTGTGTTACACTGTTGTTGATGGTTATCATTTTATCTAATAATAGTAGTTATTATTTCAAAAAAGGATTACCTATATGCTAAGGAAACTAAGAGATAACTTGTATGTGTTAAGACCGTTAACACATTAGTCACTTTTCAATACTGAAATGTTTAAGGTTGAGAAACCTAAAACAAACGGCAAAAGATTTATCACAATGACACATAATGTGTGTTGGAGTTTCTATAGGTCCCAAGATCAAAACTCAAGCATGAATCATAAGTGAATACAACGACGGAAATGC
The DNA here is from genome assembly GCA_019454045.1 of Zanthoxylum bungeanum. NCBI lineage: Eukaryota > Viridiplantae > Streptophyta > Magnoliopsida > Sapindales > Rutaceae > Zanthoxylum > Zanthoxylum bungeanum. Next base: position 4,743 of record SKCR01051602.1, on the reverse strand, counting down.
GGAATATTTACATCGAGCGGTTGAGCGACGATTTGGGCAACAAAAAATGAAATTCTGCTCACTGCCCACTGCGCATGTGCGCCCACTGCGCATGTGCGCCCACTGCGCATGTGCGCCCACTGCGCATGTGCGCCCACTGCAGCAGTTTGGTGGTATGTTTTGCGCCATTTTCAACAAGAATTTGAAGCTCCAAGCTTCATCATTTGAATCCCGGCTCATGGGTAAACTTCCCTATCACCTTCGCATTGATCTCGGAGTGTGCTAGCACTCTTGTTTTGCCACAAAACACACTTGCTTCCCTCCATTTTTCTTCAACACTCACGGCAGTTCACTGCCTTTGTAGAAGAAGAGAATGGCGTGAAAGATGGAGAGAATTTTGGCTCCAAAATGAAACCAACGTGAGAGAGAGAGAGTTGTAAAGTTAAAAGTAGTAATTGATTTCTAAAATCAATTTCAACATATACCAAACATATTATTAATATATGTCACTCAAGCTTTTTAAAAAGCTTTTCAACAACTCCCATCAGTCACATCACTCACATCACTCAATCAATCCAATCAATTGTCACATCACTCAAAGTGACATGATTTGACGCTTGATGCGACTAACGATTTGACGCCTGATTTGACGAGCCGCTCTCGAATTCGAAATGCGAATGCACTCGTAAATAATCTCGGGCTCGGATTCGCTAATTCTAAATTAACGAATTTTCCGTCGCGTCGTAATTAAATGATTACGCCTAGCGAAATCACTATTCACTCGCTCGCTAACGAATTAATTCTAAATTAATTTGCTCGCCCGAATTAAAATCTAATTTTAATTCCGCGTCGAAATCCAATTTCGTTTAATATATCAAATATATTAATTAATCGATTAATTCCAAATTAATCATTCTCTCTCTTTAAAATTGATATTTTATCCCAGATAAAATATCTCTGTAATTAATCCCAGATTATATAAGTGCGAGTCATACGTCATCGGTGAATCTTTGGGAAGCGACCCATGAGATCCCCGGATATGTTGGTAGTCAAATCGGTCATCGGACTATCCGAACACGTGAGTACCAAGTACTACTTTTATTATACCGATTTACAAGACAAGGTTGGCTTCTAGCAAAGCACCAAGTCTAACCAATTCTCCAGACATATCCATCTAAGAATATTTAAGATCTGTATCAAGCGTAGTTTACCAAGTATAGTGTATATCGGCCCAGTATCGGATAGTCACGTGCTAGGGCTGGGGCTGGATAAGTGTCTGCCCCGTCCGAAGCACATGTCGGATGTCTGGTAACTAGTCTCTATAATCGGATATGCATGACCTAGTCATAATATCCCGATGGTTGCGCAACACTTAAGAGCACTAATACCGTATCCTGCGTGACATCATCTCCACTATGACTGAAGTGATACTTCCGTCTTGACATCACACACACCCATACTCTACGATTCTCAATATACCCAGCAGTTGGCGTACACAGAACCGGTTAGAGTCCTAGACGACCTCAACTAAAGTATATTGATTGTCGTAAGCATTAGCGGTGTAAGTCTCAGGTTAAGACCAAATACACCTACCCTGATGTCGGACTCCCATAGACACATAGTCATAATACCAATGGGATTCCGAGGGGTCTATCCAGAGCGAAGCTGTTCCCCCGTACCATCGGTGAAACACAACCTCCTATCGCACTTGCATAAGTATCCAATACTTAAATATATGAGAACTATGCGTCGTGCCCTCACAACGCGCACAAGTGCAATACTAGCCTATTCCGCATTATCGATGTCCTGTCTCGATAATACTTCGGCTAGGGATATTTAATGATTAATCCTTCGTGGACTGATACTGTCTCATATCATTCTCCGTCCAGGAACAAATCATAGGGACCTCTAATCATTTATACATCTAAGGTGATCTAATCACAAATGATAAGAGTGCAGTCTCCTTTGTCACATAGTTAATTTGTACAACAACACCATGATATGTACAAATAGTGACGCTATAGGTCATATTATCCAATAATCTCCCACTTGGCACATAGCCAGTCACTCGAGTGTCTAACACCCGAACTATGTACGGTTCGCTCAAATTGCTGAGAAAATATTTTTGTCAGCGGATTTCCATGATTATCGTCTGACGCGATTTATACGATCATCCCACATCGCCAACGATGTATATAGAAGTATATATCTGGATCGTCGATGAGACCTTTAATTCCTTAGCCTGTGCTGACGCCTAGCTCAGCTGCTAAAAGAACTATATCTAATCTAATTAGATTTATTATCGATCCAAATGGCTTCTATTGCTGCTGCCTCAGCTGCAGCAATAATCCGCATTTGTTGTTTATTCGGCAACAGTATCTTGCTTGGAAGATTTCCACCGCTCACTGTACCGTTATACTATTGTATAATACCTTTGTTACGACTTATAGTCGTTATCAAGAAAGCCAAGCTTTCACCGATTATTTTATGGGAATATCATTTCCAAGAAATGACATATTATCATTATCTTACATGACATTCATGTCAGTGCACTCCCACTAACCCTTTTATATACACAAGAATCATTTCGTTTTGAATTAAATCATACTCCATTATGATTACATCAAAACGATAATTCCTAGAACCTATGCTTGCTTCAATCCAAACATGGATCGAATAACCTGCAAACCTTGTTTGCTTGTTATGGTACGACAAAACCGACAGGATGTTATAAACATCCTCCGAAAGGTTTCCTTTTCAGGAAAGCGATTTTCCGTTAAGCTGTCATATTTCATAAATGAAATACACAGCTTTAGCAAGCATTATCCAAATGGATTTACAATGGCAACAGGTAAAAGGTTTCGTCGGAATCAACACAATGTTGATAACTCTACCTTTTCTTTACAAGCCTAGCTTAATACGTTGGTATGTTGCCTTCCATGTATGTCTTCCTTAAAGACTTATAAAGTACCAATAGGCACAATGTCTTATGGTACATCAACTAGTATCCAAACTTGTTGATATACATGGAATCCATTTCGGACTCATGACACTTTGTCATAATAGGGAGTCGATACCTTGTATCACTACCTCATACGTAATCAGTTGGTATACCTTAAAAGATTAACATCTTTATTAGGTGAGATCAGAACCCATACCCTAGGTTGTTTTCTGACTCTCTCCGATCTACGCGGTTATTGTGTATTCGAAGATTAATGGTATAAATTCATCATTGATGAACTATATGTGTTCCATTAAGGATTTCTTGCCTCGAACAGTATTACTCCAATTTTCATCGAGTATCACCATCCTCCCACCACTGCCATATCGGTATTCCTCTTAGGAAAACCGTATGGTGAGCAACAATATATATTTTCTCATGTGAGATGTATAAATACAATACTTATGGTATCCCTAGGATAGCCTACAATTGACACTTATCCAATTTGGTTTCTAGTTTGGTATCATCCAACATATGCCTAGCATCCCAAATGGTCAGGAATGAGAACCCGGTTTCTTTCCCGTTCATATCTAATATGTAATCTGTCAAACAGATTATTATGGAACCTTATTCTAAATAAGTTATTACACACTGTTAAAACTTATCCATTGAAGGAAATGGTAGCTCAGAGCGACTCATGATTAGCCTTATCATGTCTAACATGATTCGGTTAATCCGTTCGGACACACCGTCACTTTGACGTGTTCCGGGAGGAGTCCTCATTTGAAAGAATACTATACTCTTTCAAGTATATAAGAACTTACTGCTTAAGTATTTTCCATTACGGTCTTACCGTGACGGTATAATACTATAGTCGATCTGTTTGTCTATTTCGTATCGAAACTCTAAAAGTTTCCGATTCGTGTTCTTCAAAAGAAACACATAACCATACGCGATGCCACATCCGTAAGGTCACGAAATATTCATATCCGCATCTAGCCTAGCTAGACATGGGCCCACTTGCTTCACTATGAACAAGGGCTAATAGATCGATGGCATTTTACACTTTTACCAAGTAAATAGTGTTTTAGGGGCACATTGCCCAATAAACTAGATTCGTAGACTTTATTTGATTGGAATCAAAACAGTCCGAGTACCCACTCTTCGAAAGTGTGGATATACGAGTCTTGTTCGATTGTGTCCCAGACATCAATGCCATAATTAGTTTCTTCTGATCAAATCATTTTGAGCTATTTGTTTGTCATTATATATATTTGAGATTTATTTATATTCAAAATATAAATTCTGTTATTCACATCTAATGTGTTTATCTCAATATCATCCTTATATAATAAAACACTTTAGTGTTCTAAAATATAAAGGTTCACCCGCAGTGGGTTAAACACTGATAAATAGATAATGTATCTAGTCAAACTAGTTACATTATAACAGTTCTCTAATCCTGCTATAGCAGATTCTGAACATCAATATATATATTTATTATGTACCATATCAAGTATCTAAAAAATCCAATTTTAATACTAGTTATGAACATAATTTGACAAACATATTTGAAGTCAGAGCCTTGCTCGTCTTCAATTCCTTCATGTCTGCTTTGTCCAAACGACAGTCACGCTTCGCGATTCCGTTTGCCACAATTGTGCAGACATTTTGGGATATGTCATTTATCTTCCAAGAAGACTATAATGATTTTGCCTTTGTCAGTTTCAATATTCCAGTTGCCTTTAACCAAGTCTCGGTTTCCAGAATATTGAAGTAAGGTGTGCCTTGCACTACTTGCCTAATTGCAAATTTTGACTTTA
>SKCR01051601.1:0-15144 GCA_019454045.1 Zanthoxylum bungeanum | reverse complement strand
TCCAAGAATGGAAGCATAGTTCGAGAATGAACACCTCACGGTAAAGGTTCGGGAATGGACCAACTCACACAATAGTTCGAGAATGAACACCTCACAGTAACGGTTCAGGAAGAAAGCCTGCATCCAGCTCAGTACGGGAATAAAGCCCACATTCAACAATAGTTCAGGAAGAAAGCCTACAAGCTCAAGAGGAAGAAAGCCTCATATCAGTATAGTTTTGAGAACAAAGCTCAAGGGAAGAAAGCCTCATGTCAACAATTCAGGGAACAAGACCCTCAGCTCACAATGGGAACAAGACCCACGGGAACAAAACCCAACACTCAACAATTCAGGGAACAAGACCCTCAGCTCACAATGGGAACAAGACCCACGGGAACAAAACCCAACACTCAACAATTCAGGGAACAAGACCCTCAGCTCAAAATGGGAACAAGACCCTCAGCTCACTTCGGGAATGAACCAGGGGTCGCATCATGTCAGCTTGGGGGCGAAGCCCATATCGGTTGAGGAGCGAGGCTCCACATCACATCATGTTAGCTTGGGGGCGAAGCCCATATCGGCTGAGGAGCGAAGCTCCACATCATCATTTTCGGGATGCGTCCCAGGGTCGAGGCCCACATTTTGTCAGCGGTATTGGGATGCGTCCCAGGGTCGAGGCCCCCGTTGTCGGTTGCAGCTATTGGGATGCATCCCAGGATCGAGGTCCACTCCACATCATCCTTTTCGGGATGCGTCCCAGGGTCGAGGCCCACATTTTGTCAGCGGTATTGGGATGCGTCCCAGGGTCGAGGCCCCCGTTGTCGGTTGCAGCTATTGGGATGCGTCCCAGGATCGAGGTCAACTGCATCATCATTTTCGGGATGCGTCCCAGGGTCGAGGCCCACATTTTGCCAGCGGTATTGGGATGCGTCCCAGGGTCGAGGCCCCCGTTGTCGGTTGCAGCTATTGGGATGCGTCCCAGGATCGAGGTCCACTGCATCATCATTTTCGGGATGCGTCCCAGGGTCGAGGCCCACATTTTGTCAGCGGTATTGGGATGCGTCCCAGGGTCGAGGCCCCCGTTGTCGGTTGCAGCTATTGGGATGCGTCCCAGGTTCGAGGCCCACATCATCAGCAGCATCGAGATGCATCTCAGGATCGAGGTCCACTGCAGTATCAGCTCAGCTCGAGACAGCTAGCTAGCCAGGTAAGTAAAATGCATTGCATAACTTTGATAGGATTGTCACTGTTGCACATTACACAAGTCCCATCAAAGTGGGGGCGACTGTAGGCACTGCATTTTTAACGCATAAGTCCCTATGATGAGTCTCATTTTGGAGACACTACCTTTTAAGTCACGGAGGTCACGGGAAACGGACATCGGAAGGGGAAATTCAGAATAACAAGGTTCACTGTTTTCGTTGGTGCTGCGTTCGTGTTTACGTTCGAACGTCAAACGGATTGCGGGCGTTCGTGCCGCGTTCGAGGAAGAGTTCGAACGGTGTCGGTAATTCTGTTTTTTTCTGCTAGCCTCACATCCAGCCCAATTAGCCCCCCAAAGCCCATAAAACACATCCCAATTTAAATAAATAAATATTAATTAAAACATTAACTAAATAATATAATAACTAAATTAATTAAATGATTAATAAAAAAACATATACCAAACATAAAATAAACAATTACCAACTTAAACTAAAATCATGCCTAAAATAAACAAATCACATACTAAATCAAAATATAATCATGCCTAATTAAAATCAATCAACCAATTATATTCCCAATCTAATAAGATTATTCCCAACTTAAAATATTGTATTCATAAACCAAGCCAATCAAATATTCAACCTTCCCTATCTAGCCAAGATTTGTCCCCCCTCAATCTTTGACTTCCCTTAACCAAACCAAATCAAATCCTTGGACTTCCCTTAACCAAACCTAATCAAATTCCTTTCCTTGTCAAGCCCAACCCTTTGCCTATAAAAAGAACCCTTCACCAACCTTCTCAAAGTTAGTCCTTAGTTGGTCCCCTAGTCCCCTAGTCCCTAACTCATACACAACACACATAAAATTTACAGGAGGAACACACCCAAGGAAACAATAAGCAAAAGATAAAGAGGAAAAGGCAGCGAAACCACAAGGAAATAATAGCAAAAGATAACGAACGAGAACAGTGAACCAGTGAACCAGGAGAGTTGCGGAGCATCCCCCCTTTCGACGATCGTGTACCGTACATCCAAGAGATGATTTAAAAGGTTAGACCTGAGGGTACCTTTTCATTAGTTTACATTCGTTTTATTATTATTATTATTGCATTCTATTCACATGAGAGTCGTTTATGGAAGCATGTTGTGGCTCGAATGAAATGGAAGAGTGTCGTCTCTTGTGGTATATAGGATGGAAACCCAGACGTAAATTCCGTAGCCGAATCCGAATGGACGGTAGTGCGGTCTGTACATGGGACACAACTCCACGTACCACTTGAGTAAACGGCACATTCTCTTGTTTTGTGTTGCTTTTATGTATTTATTTTTGTCATTTAAATTTTGCATGTTGCTTATTTATGCATGACTCAATCGAGCGCATGGGCTTAGTAAGTGCGATGTGAGATCCCCTATGGGGAGGGGTTAAAGCCCTTTACCACGATGCTTTGCCGCGCCGGTTGATGTGTGTTCGGTTGGATGCACAAGACACGTTCAATCGGACATACTTAGGATAGTATGATTGTCTTTGTGTTTGTATGCATGATGCGATGTGACGCGCATGGGCTTAGTATGTTGGTCTAAAGGTCCTCTCTTTGAGAGATCAAGAGCCCCCATAAGGCCACCTTTACGGCAGTACTTCGCCGCGCCCCCATTTATTTTGATGTTTATGCATTTTTGCCCATTTCATGCATCAGGTCCGTGTCCGTTCGAACGCGTTCACGAACGCAATTCGAACGCGCATACATTTCGCCTTATCATGCATCAGGTCTCATTTCCGTTCGAACGCGTTAACAAACGCCATACGAACGTGAGCATTCTGTTTCATTTCCGTTCGAACGCGTTTACGAACGCTACTCGAACGCGAGCATTCTGTCTCATTTCCGTTCGAACGCGTTTACGAACGCTACAAAAACGACGCGCACACACACACTGAACTGAGTCTGTCTTATCATATTCATGCATAATTGCCTCTTGGTTGATCTTTCTTGTGTTATATAGCCAACCACATTATTTGTATCCCTGCATTTATCCATTCTATGTGTCTCTCAGGATTGTATTCAAGCATGATTATGTTGTTCTTAGTTTTCCATATCATAGGATTGAAATATGTTCATGAGATTGCCATGTGATGTTGCATGTTGTGATGAACTTGTTGATGAATGCATATGAATTTAGAAGCATGATATCTTTGGAAATAAATGTTATTTAAGCCTAGTTAAATTATCACATAAATCCTTTTATTACAAGTGACATAAGTAAGGGACCATTCCAAACCCAACGGTTTGAGGTCTTCCCTTGCGAGGGGTGAGTGCGGCCTTAAATCTTTGTCCCGGTTCACACCGGGTGGCGACTCCATGTTATGTAATTCTTCCCATCTAGGCCGCGAGCCTAGGAACGGCGTCGCCCAGTTTTCTGTGTCCCACAGTCTGGCGACTCCACTGGGGATAAGAGAATTGGCCCCGAAATATTGACTTGTGATGTTTGGATTTGTGTTTTTAATTGACCGTGTCTATAGTGGATAAAGTAAGGGTTTAATTAAAGGCATTTTTTGGCTAGGTAATGGTTTGGTGTCCTCCTTCATTCACTACCTTTCTAGAAGGAAAAGCTGTGAAGGCACCTAGATAGCCATCTACTCGTAGCCTATTGTGATAGACTAATTTGGATGACTCGTTGTTTATTTCCTGACAACAAGCGATAAGAGCCTAAGAGGCTTGGGTATTTAAGTGAGCCTCGCTCCACCTTCCCTCTGGGGGATCTACAACGGGAAATCCATTTGACAGTCCGTCACACACCATAGCTCATTGGCACGTACCTTAGTGTATAAAAAGGGGTGCGCTCACTTGGTTGCTCGAACCCTTGAGTGGGGAGACCTAGTTGTGGGCCATCCTTCGCCGGTGAGAGCCTTTGTCTATACTCTTACTAACCCACCCATAGACCGGGTTGGCTAAAGTAGCAATTATTTCCTTGAATATGTGCTTGTGGACCATCCTCATTTGGAAGCAGTTGGACTATTGTCAGAAATGCGGGCTTGTTGGCCATTTAAACTGGGGCAAGTTCGTACCTTATAACTATTAGGCCAAAAGCTTCTGAAATGTTGATGAGCCATTGTAGAAATTATTGTTGTATGTTTGCATTATCTTTCTTTGTGCTTGTGTTCGGAACATTACCATTTGGATTTAGTTGGACTCCTTGTCATGAGATGTGAACTCGTTGGGCCATTTAAACTCTGGGACGAGTCCACTCCTATGGCAGTTAGCCCAAAACTTCTAAATGATAATGGGCCGATTTGTGTGCAAATTTTAAAGAGTTGATATATTTCTTGTATCACATGCATCACATGTATCACATGCACCTCATGCATACATGCACCATGTTAACTCCCTTTTGATTTAAAAGCCATCATAGATGCATGTTGGTTAGGGAAGATGACAGACTTAAGACCAAGCAGCCACCAAGAATACTGGCAGAAGACCTAGCTCAATGGGATAGGAAACCAATCATGCATGCATGCATACACGTAACACATTTTGCATCCCTTTTGTGTGTTGTTCTGTTTTGTAATAACAGGTTTCAGAAGAGAAAAAGAGAAAGCGGCAAAGACAAGACAACCAGAATCAGTAACATTTGAGTAGTAGTTTTGGGGATGAATCCCAGGGTCGAGGCCCACATCGTCAGAGTGTTGGAATGAATCACGGGGTTGAGGCCCATGTCAGCAATTTCAGAAATGAGTCACAGGGGCGAGGCCCATATCAGTATCAGTCTGGGGCGAGGCCCATGTCAGTATCAGTCTTGGGCGAGGCCCGTAGTCTGGGGGCGAGGCCATGTCAGTAGCAGTTGGGGCCGAGGCCCACTTCAGCAATCAGTTTTGGGGATGAGTCCCAGGGTCGAGGCCCACGTCAAACGCAGCAGGGAATGAATCCCAGGGTCGAGGCCCACATCAACAGAATTTTTGAATGAATCCAGGGAATGAATCCCAGGGTCGAGGCCCACATCAACAGAATTTTTGAATGAATCCAGGGAATGAATCCCAGGGTCGAGGCCCACATCAGCAGAATTTTGGAATGAATCCAGGGAATGAATCCCAGGGTCGAGGCCCACATCAGCAGAATTTTGGAATGAATCCAGGGAATGAATCCCAGGGTCGAGGCCCACATCAGCAGAATTTTGGAATGAATCCAGGGAATGAATCCCAGGGTCGAGGCCCACATCAGCAGAATTTTGGAATGGATCCAGGGAATGAATCCCAGGGCCGAGGCCCCGGCCCGCATCAGCAAAATTTTGGAATGAATCCGAGGGTCGAGGCCCACATCAGCATCAATCTGGGGGCGAGGCCCATGACAGTAGCAGTTGGGGCCGAGGCCCACTTCAGCAATCAGTTTTGGGGATGAGTCCCGAGGGTCGAGGCCCACATCAGCATCAATCTGGGGGCGAGGCCCATGTCAGTAGCAGTTGGGGCCGAGGCCCACTTCAACATCAGTTTTGGGGATGAGTCCCAGGGTCGAGGCCCACATCAAACACAGTTTGGGAATGAGTCCCAGGGTCGAGGCCCACATTACATCAGTATCAGCATTGCCGGGTATGGCATTCTGGGGTCGAGGCCCATATTACATCAGATCAATTCTGCCAAGAATGGCACTCCGAGAATGGAGATATAGTCCGGGAATGGGCAGTTCAAGAATGAACAAGTCGGAATGACACTCCGAGAATGGAGATATAGTCCGGGAATGGACAGTTCAAGAATGAACAAGCCGAGAATGGCAATCCAAGAATGGAGCAGAGTTCAAGAATGAACAAATCTGAAATGACACTCCGAGAATGGAGATATGGTCCGGGAATGGACAGTTCAAGAATGAACAAGCCGGAATGGCACTCCAAGAATGGAAGCATAGTTCGAGAATGAACACCACGGTAAAGGTTCGGGAATGGACCAACTCACACAATAGTTCGAGAATGAACACCTCACAGTAACGGTTCAGGAAGAAAGCCTGCATCCAGCTCAGTACGGGAATAAAGCCCCATTCAACAATAGTTCAGGAAGAAAGCCTACAAGCTCAAGAGGAAGAAAGCCTCATATCAGTATAGTTTGAGAACAAAGCTCAAGGGGAGAAAGCCTCATGTCAACAATTCAGGGAACAAGACCCTCAGCTCACAATGGGAACAAGACCCACGGGAACAAAACCCAACACTCAACAATTCAGGGAACAAGACCCTCAGCTCACAATGGGAACAAGACCCACGGGAACAAAACCCAACACTCAACAATTCAGGGAACAAGACCTCAGCTCAAAATGGGAACAAGACCCTCAGCTCACTTCGGGAATGAACCAGGGGTCGCATCATGTCAGCTTGGGGGCAAAGCCCATATCGGTTGAGGAGCGAGGCTCCACATCACATCATGTCAGCTTGGGGGCGAAGCCCATATCGGCTGAGGAGCGAAGCTCCACATCATCATTTTCGGGATGCGTTCCAGGGTCGAGGCCCACATTTTGTCAGCGGTATTGGGATGCGTCCCAGGGTCGAGGCCCCCGTTGTCGGTTGCAGCTATTGGGATGCGTCCCAGGATCGAGGTCCACTCCACATCATCATTTTCGGGATGCGTCCCAAGGTCGAGGCCCACATTTTGTCAGCGGTATTGGGATGCGTCCCAGGGTCGAGGCCCCCGTTGTCGGTTGCAGCTATTGGGATGCGTCCCAGGATCGAGGTCCACTGCATCATCATTTTCGGGATGCGTCCCAGGGTCGAGGCCCACATTTTGTCAGCGGTATTGGGATGCGTCCCAGGGTCGAGGCCCCCGTTGTCGGTTGCAGCTATTGGGATGCGTCCCAGGATCGAGGTCCACTGCATCATCATTTTCGGGATGCGTCCCAGGGTCGAGGCCCACATTTTGTCAGCGGTATTGGGATGCGTCCCAGGGTCGAGGCCCCCGTTGTCGGTTGCAGCAGCTATTGGGATGCGTCCCAGGTTCGAGGCCCACATCATCAGCAGCATCGAGATGCATCTCAGATCGAGGTCCACTGCAGTATCAGCTCAGCTCGAGACAGCTAGCTAGCCAGGTAAGTAAAATGCATTGCATAACTTTGATAGGATTGTCATTGTTGCACATTACACAAGTCCCATCAAAGTGGGGGCGACTGTAGGCACTGCATTTTTACGCATAAGTCCCTATGATGAGTCTCATTTTGGAGACACTACCTTTTAAGTCACGGAGGTCACGGGAACGGACATCGGAAGGGGAAATTCAGAATAAACAAGGTTCACTGTTTTCGTTGGTGCTGCGTTCGTGTTTACGTTCGAACGTCAACGGATTGCGGGCGTTCGTGCCGCGTTCGAGGAAGAGTTCGAACGGTGTCGGTAATTCTGGTTTTTTCTGCTAGCCTCACATCAAATCCAGCCCAATTAGCCCCCCAAAGCCCATAAAACACATCCCAATTTAAATAAATAAATATTAATTAAAACATTAACTAAATAATATAATAACTAAATTAATTAAATGATTAAATAAAACATATACCAAACATAAAATAAACAATTACCAACTTAAACTAAAATCATGCCTAAAATAAACAAATCACATACTAAATCAAAATATAATCATGCCTAATTAAAATCAATCAACCAATTATATTCCCAATCTAATAAGATTATTCCCAAACTTAAAATATTGTATTCATAAACCAAGCCAATCAAATATTCAACCTTCCCTATCTAGCCAAGATTTGTCCCCCCTCAATCTTTGACTTCCCTTAACCAAACCAAATCAAATCCTTGGACTTCCCTTAACCAAACCTAATCAAATTCCTTTCCTTGTCAAGCCCAACCCTTGCCTATAAAAAAGACCCTTCACCCAAACCTTCTCAACGTTAGTCCTTAGTTGGCTCCCCCCTAGTCCCCTAGTCCCTAACTCATACACAACACACATAACAATTACAGGAGGAACACACCCAAGAAACAATAAGCAAAAGATAAAGGAAAGGCAGCGAAACCACAAGGAAATAATAGCAAAAGATAACGAACGAGAACAGTGAACCAGTGAACCAGGAGAGTTGCGGAGCATCCCCCTCCCTTTCGACGATCGTGTACCGTACATCCAAGAGATGATTTAAAAGGTTAGACCTGAGGGTACCTTTTCATTAGTTTACATTCGTTTTATTATTATTATTATTGCATTCTATTCACATGAGAGTCGTTTATGGAAGCATGTTGTGGCTCGAATGAAATGGAAGAGTGTCGTCTCTTGTGGTATAATAGGATGGAAACCCAGACGTAAATTCCGTAGCCGAATCCGAATGGACGGTAGTGCGGTCTGTACATGGGACACAACTCCACGTACCACTTGAGTAAACGGCACATTCTCTTGTTTTGTGTTGCTTTTATGTATTTATTTTTGTCATTTAAATTTTGCATGTTGCTTATTTATGCATGACTCAATCGAGCGCATGGGCTTAGTAAGTGCGATGTGAGATCCCCTATGGGGAGGGGTTTAAAGCCCTTTACCACGATGCTTTGCCGCCCGGTTGATGTGTGTTCGGTTGGATGCAAGACACGTTCAATCGGACATACTTAGGATAGTATGATTGTCTTTGTGTTTTTGTATGCAGATGCGATGTGACGCGCATGGGCTTAGTATGTTGGTCTAAAGGTCCTCTCTTTGAGAGATCAAGAGCCCCCATAAGGCCACCTTTAGGCAGGTACCTAGTTCGCCGCGCCCCGCCGCGCCCCCCTTTATTTTGATGTTTATGCATTTTTTGCCATTTTCAGCATCAGGTCCGTGTCCGTTCGAACGCGTTCACGAACGCAATTCGAACGCGCATACATTTCGCCTTATCATGCATCAGGTCTCATTTCCGTTCGTTCGAACGTTACAAACGCCATACGAACGTGAGCATTCTGTTTCATTTCCGTTCGAACGCGTTTACGAACGCTACTCGAACGCGAGCATTCTGTCTCTCATTTCCGTTCGAACGTGTTTTACGAACGCTACACGAACGCGCACACACTGAACTGAGTCTGTCTTATCATATTCATGCATAATTGCCTCTTGGTTGATCTTTCTTGTGTTATATAGCCAACTACATTATTTGTATCCCTGCATTTATCCATTCTATGTGTTCTCAGGATTGTATTCAAGCATGATTATGTTGTTCTTAGTTTTCCATATCATAGGATTGAAATATGTTCATGAGATTGCCATGTGATGTTGCATGTTGTGATGAATGAACTTGTTGATGAATGCATATGAATTTAGAAGCATGAATATCTTTGGAAATAAATGTTATTTAAGCCTAGTTAAATTATCACATAAATCCTTTTATTACAAGTGACATAAGTAAGGACCATTCCGAACCCAACGGTTTGAGGTCTTCCCTTGCGAGGGGTGAGATGCGGCCCTTAAATCTTTGTCCCGGTTCACACCGGGTGGCGACTCCATGTTATGTAATTCTTCCCATCTAGGCCGCGAGCCTAGGAACGGCGTCGGGGCATACGGTTGTAGGGACTTTTGTTTGTGGAATTGCCCTCGGGGCATATGCTTAAACTTTTGAACTGTTATTATAATACCTAGTTTGACTAGGATATCATATCTGTATCTTTGTTAACCCAGCATGGGTACACTTTTGTATTTAGAAACACTGGGTGTTATTTATATAAAAAATGATGCAGAAATTTGCACTGCTGTAGCAAATAATGGCCTTTATATTTTGAATATAAATGAATCTCCTAAAATAACAAACAAAAGGCTCAAAAGGAGTAATCTAAAAGATGAAGCTTACATGTGGCAATTGTCGTCTAGGACACATTAAAAAGACTCGCATATCCACCTTTCGAAGAGTGGGTACTTGGACGGATTTTGATCTTAATTCATATGATGTCTGCGAATCTTGTCTTTTAGGCAAATGCCTAAATCACCTTTTAGTGGTAAAGGTGAACCGTACCACAGAACTGTAGCCCTTGTTCATAGTGACGTATGTGGGCCCATGTCTAGCCAGGCTAGAGGTGGATATCATTACTTCGTAACCTTTACGGATGATGCAATCTCGTTATGGTTATGTGTATCTAATGAGACACAAGTCGGAAACCTTTTGTAGAAATTCAAAGAGTTTCGACACGAAGTAGAAAAACAAACAGGCAAGAGTATTAAAACATTGCGGCGGTCGGACCGTGGTGGCGAATACTTAAGTTATGAGTTTCAAGATTACTTGAAAGAAAATGGTATTCTTTCACAGTGGACTCCTCCTGGAACACCGCAATTAACGGTGTGTCTGAACGGAAAACCGTACCTTGTTAGACATGGTATGGTCGATGATGAGTCGCCTGAGCTACCTATATCCTTCTGGGGATACGCTTTAAACAGTGCAGTACTTATTTTGAATAAGGTTCCGTCAAAGTCTGTCGAACAGACTCCATATGAGATATGGACAGGGAAGAAACCAGGTTTCTCTTTCCTGAAGATTTGGGGATGCTGGGCATATGTTAAACGTTTGGAAGGTAACCAAACTAGAACCAAATCAGATAAATGCCTTTTCGTGGGATATCCTAAGGAAACCAAAGGATATTACTTCTATCACCTACAAGAGAACAAAGTATTTGTTGCTCTACATGCATTTTTCCTTGAAAAGGAATTCCTAGATGCAGTGGTAAGTGGGAGGAAAGTAGAACTTGATGAAAATCCTAGTGATACTGTTCCTGGCAATGAATCATCGACGGAACATGAACAACCATCCAGGATGAGTCTGTACCACAGTCTTCATATACACAAGGACCGCGTAGGTCGGAGAGAGTCAGGACAGTACCTGAGAGGTATGGGTCCTGATCTCGCCTCATGTGGATATTAATCTCTGAGGATAATGAACCGTCTACGTATGAGGAAGCAATACAGGATATTGATTCCGCTTTATGGCAAGATGCATGAAGTCCGAGATGGATTCCATGTATGCCAACCAAGTTTGGACACTGGTTGATGCACCAGAAGGCGTAAAGCCTATTGGATGCAGATGGATCTTCAAGAAGAAGACCGACATGGATGGCAACGTACAAACATACAAAGCTAGGCTTGTAGCAAAGGGGTATCGTCAACAATATGGTATTGATTATGACGAAACTTTTCTCACCCGTTGCCATGATTAAATCCATTCGGATAATGCTTGCAATAGCTGCATATTTCGATTACGAGATATGGCAGATGGACGTTAAAACCGCTTTCCTTAACGGAAACCTTTTGGAGGATGTTTATATGCAACAGCCTGACGGTTTTGTCGTACCTAGACTTGTAAACAAGGTTTGTAAGTTAAATCGATCCATTTATGGATTGAAGCAAGCATCACGATCATGGAATCAGCGTTTGATGAAATCATAAAAGATATAATTTCGTACGAAAAGAAGATGACCCTTGTGTATACAAGAAGGTTAGTGGGAGAGCACTGACTTTTATTGTCCTTTATATCGACGATGTATTGCTTATAGGCAATGACATTCCCATGCTAACGTCGGTGAAAGCTTGGCTTTCATTAAAATTCTCCATGAAAGATCTGGGAGAAGCAGCCTTTATTCTGGGAATAAAAATCTACCGGGATAGATCTAGAAAGCTGCTTGGACTCTCCAGAGTACATATATTGACAAAGTGTTGAAGCGATTCGCATGGATCAATCCAAGAAGGGATTGATGCCGATGTTACGTGGTATATCTCTATCTAAGAACATGTGTCCTAAGAGACAAGAAGAGGGAGATAACATGAGTCGGATACCGTTCGCCTCGGCAGTCGGATCGATCATGTATGCCATGATATGTACACGACCTGATGTGTCATATGCTTTGAGCATGTGCAGTCGCTATCAGGCCGATCCAGGTGAAGGTCACTGGATGGCAGTTAAGAATATCCTTAAAGATACTGTTGCCGATTCAACAACTGAAGCGGAGTACATTGCTGCGTCGGAAGCAGCAAAGGAGGCAGTTTGGATCCGAAAGTTCCTAATTGGATTAGGAGTAGTTCCATTAGCAGCTGAGCCCGTTCCATTGTATTGTGACAATAACGGGGCTATAGCACAAGCTAAGGAACCAAGGTCTCATCAACGATCCAAGCATGTTCTTCGGCGTTACCATCTGATTCGGGAGATTATACATCGTGGCGATGTAAAAGTCGAGAAGGTCGCATCAGATGATAACATTGCAGATCCGCTGACGAAGGCTGTTCTTCAGCAAGTGTTTGAACGACATGTACATAGTTCAGGTATTAGATGCTTGAGTGACTGGCTATAGGTCAAGTGGGAGATTGTTGGACATTATGACCCATAGCGTCACTGTTTTGTAAATGATTGTATTATTGTACAAAATTAACTATGTGATAATGAAATTGCCCTTTTGCCGTTTTTGTAAAATTATTTACTTTGATTTATTAATGGCAAAAGTCCGTATGATTAGTTCCGTATTGAGATGATATGAGACAGTATCAATATAAAAGGTTTAATCATTAAATATCCCTAGTCGGAGTATTATCGAGATCGGACATCGATAATGCGGAATAGACTAGTATTGCATTTGTGCATGTTGTGAGGGCACAACGGCATAGTTCTCATATATTTAAGTATTGGATACTTATGCAAGTGCGATAGGAGGTTGTGTTTTACCGATGGTACGAAAAATAGCTTCGCTCTGGATGGATAGACCCCGCGGAATCCCATTGGTAGTATGTCTGCGTGTCTATGGGAGGCCGCATCAGGGTAGGTGTATATGGTCTTAACCTGAGACTTGCATCGCTAGTACTTGCGACAATCGGTAAACTTTGGTTTTGTGGTTGGGGACTTTAACTGGTTCTGTGTTCACCACTTCTGGGTTTATCATGAATCGTAGTGTACTGGGTGTGATGTCAAGATGGAAGTATCACTCAGACATATGGAGTTGATGATCACGCAGGACACAGAACTAGTACTCTATAAAAGGTTGCAACCGTCGGGACAATATGAATAGGTAGGATTGTCTGATTTAAAGAGACTAGTTGTTTGATGTCCGATATATGTTTCGTTCGGGGCAGACACACTTCCAGCCCCAGGCCTAACATGTGATCGTCCGATACTGGATCGATGTACGCGATACTACGGTATACTACGCTTGATCTAGATCTAATATTCCAGTAAGGAATATTTCTGGAGAATTGGGTAGGCATGGCGCTTTGCTAGAAGCCAACCTTGTCTTGTAAATCGGTAAAAACGTAGTACGAGGTACGTACGTGTTTGGATTATCCAACGACCGTATTTACTGCCAATATATCCGGAGATCTCTTGGGTCGCTTCCTGAGATTCACCTATGACGTTTGATTCGAACCTTATTAATCTTGGATTAATTGCGGAGAAACTTTATCTTGGATAAAATGCCTTATTAGGAGAGAGAGAGAGAGATCGATTAATTTGGAATTAATCGATAAAATAATATATTCGATATATTATTAAACGAAATTAGATTTCGACGCGGAATTAAAATCGGATTTTAATTCGGGCAAAGAATTAATTTAGAATTAATTCATTATCGAACTGAATAGTAATTTCGCAAGGCGTAATTATTTAATTCACGTCGCGACGGAAATTCGTTAATTCGGAATTAACGAAATCGAGCCCGAAAGTGCTTGCGGACACATTCGTATTTTGATCGAGTGATATCGCAAATCACATCGCGATATCTCATTACTTAATACGAATAGATGGTGGATGTATCTAGTCACCTTTGAGGGATGATACATTGTCTCTAATCTCAAAGTGTGGTAATGATGGCAAATGATGGATTTCATTTTGGAGGGAAAGCCATGCACGGTTTTGAAGGATTTTTTGCATTAAAAAATTCTTTTGGTATTAGATATCATATCACTTTTCATTTCCTTTGTGTCTCACGGTTTTGGCATGCAAAAGGGAACAAAATTAAAAGTGAAACACTCTCCTCTTCTTTCTCTCTTGCTCACGCCGTGAGCTGCATAAACAAAGGCAGAAAATTGTTTTCTCATTCTCCATTTTGCTAGCACAAGCAAGGATCAAAAGAGGTGATAGGGAAACGCATTTGGAGCTTGGAATACTCAAAGATTTGAAGCTTCTCTCCATCTTCTTTCTTGGCCGAAACTTCATCCTTGGAGGCTCAAGGATCCTCATCACCATTTCGTCACATAGCTTTGTAAGTATGTTTCCGCCATCCTTCAAGCTTGCATGTATGATTATTGTATTTCTATTGCTTAATCTTCCTTGGGACTAATTATAGAAACTCAATAATGGTATCATGATGGCTAGGTTTAAGCATGAAATACATTAGGGTTAATTTGGGGAAAATTGATTGAAGCATCTTCTTGTGGAATTGGATGCTAAAGTATGCTTATATGTGTGTTATTTGATATATTACATGATCAATTTTAACAAAAAGCATTGGATGATTTTTGTCCCCAAAATGTTGTCTTGGCCGAATGTGGAGGTGCTTCCATTGGATTGGAATTTTCATACATGAGCTTAATTTGATGACTTAAGCATGTTTAAATGTATGATATTTGATATAATACATGATTAATTTTGAGAAAAATGCATTGGATGATTTTTCCCCAAAATCGATGTCTTGGCCGAATGTGAGGCACTTCCATTAGTTGAATTTTTGCATGCACAAGTTCATTGGATGATTTGAGTGTGCTTAAATGTTTGTAATATGAAGTAATACATGATCATTTTGAGAAAATTGTATTGGATATTTTTTCCCCAAAATTGATGCATTGGCCGAATGTGTAGGTCATTTGAAGATTTGGAATTTTTCATGCACAAGTTTATTGGATAACTTAAGCATGATTAAATGTATGATATTTGATGTAATACATGTTCAATTTTGAGAAAAATACATTGGATGATTTTTTTCCCTAAAGTTGATGCTTGACCGAAAATTGAGGTCTTTTCACTTAATTGAATTTTGATTTCAAGTTCATTAGATGACTTAAATCAATATGGATAAT
>SKCR01051600.1:0-15407 GCA_019454045.1 Zanthoxylum bungeanum | reverse complement strand
ACATCATTCTATATACATGTAAGCATACTCATTAATCAAATTTCACAAGAACATGATTCAATCAATTTTACCCAAATATTAACCTAAAGTATTTCATGCTTAACCATGGCTCTGATACCATTGTTGGTTTCTATTATATGTCCCAAGGAAAGATTAAGCATATGAAATACAACAATGAATATATATTAAAAGATGAAGTATGGCGGAATCATACTTACAAAGCTTTTGTGATGAGAAGTGATGAAGAAAATCTTTGAATCTCCAAGCTTCAAGTTTCGGCCAAGGGAGGAAGAAGAGTTGAAGCTCCAAGCTTTGTGTATTCCAAGCTCTTTGATGGTTTCCCTATCACCTCCTTTGATCCTTCAATGTGCTAGCAAATGGAGAAAAAAATCAAATCTTCTTTGCCCTAATGGAAGTCACGGCATTATGAGAGAGAGAGGAGAGTTGTATTGATCTTTGTTACAAAAATCAATTTATATTTATGCCATAATATTATTAAATTAATAATAAACTTATGACACAAATCATGCAATGGCTAGAGTGTCAAACACTCAAACTCCATGCAAAACCATTGAGTGTATTGTACACTATCACCATGCAATGTATTAACAATTAAATAATGCATATAATGACATGTGTCATGTGGGCCCCACACGTTTCCAAATGAAAGTGGGCCCACGTGCACTCACGCGTTCGGGTTCGATATTTCCGAAATACCGAACTTACGTCGCGACATAATTAAATCGAATTTAAATAAATAATTGAGCCTAGCGAAATTATTATTTACGTCGCTAACGAATTAATTCTAAATTAACTCGTTTGCCCGAATTAAAATCTAATTTTAATTTCGCGTCGAAATCGAATTTCGATTATTATATCGAATATAATAATTTTATCGATTAATTCTAAATTAATCGTTCTCTCTCTAAATAAGGCACTTTATCCAAGATAAAGTTTCTCCGCAATTAATCCAAGATTAATTAAGTCCGAATCAAATATCATAGGTGAATCTTCAGGAAGCGACCCAAGAGATCTCCGGATATGTTGGCAGTAAATACGGTCGTCGGATAATCCGAACACGTACGTACCTCGTACTACGTTCTTACCGATTCACAAGACAAGGTTGGCTTCTAGCAAAGCGCCATGCCTACCCAATTCTCCAGAAATATTCTTACTGGAATATTAGATCTATATCAAGCGTAGTATACCGTAGTATTGCGTACATCGATCCAGTATCGGACGATCACATGTTAGGCCTGGGGCTGGAAATGTGTCTGCCCCGTACGAAACATATATCGGACATCAAGCAACTAGTCTCTTTAAATCGGACAATCCTGACCTGGTCATATTGTCCCGACGGTTGCAACCTTTTATAGAGTACTAGTTCTGTGTCCTGCGTGATCATCACCTCCATATGTCTGAAGTGATACTTCCATCTCGACATCACATCCAGTACACTACGATTCTCGATAAACCCAGAAGAGGTGTACACAGAACCGGTTAAGGTCCCCAACCACCAAAACCAAAGTTTACCGATTGTCGCAAGTACTAGCGATGTAAGTCTCAGGTTAAGACCATATACACCTACCCTGATGCGGCCTCCCATAGACACGCAGACATACTACCAATGGGATTCCGCGGGGTCTATCCAGAGCGAAGCTGTTTTCCGTAGCATCGGTAAAACACAACCTCCTATCGCACTTGCATAAGTATCCAATACTTAAATATATGAGAACTATGCCGTTGTGCCCTCACAACGTGCACAAGCGCAATACTAGTCTATTCCGCATTATCGATGTCCGATCTCGATAATACTCCGACTAGGGATATTTAATGATTAAACCTTTATGGATTGATACTGTCTCATATCATCTCAATCCGGTATTAATCATATGGACTTTCGCCATTTATATATCAAAGTAAATAATATTACAAAACGGAAAAAGGTAATTTCATTATCACATAGTTAATTTTGTACAATAATACAATATCATTTACAAACAGTGACGCTATGGGACATAATGTCTAACAACCAGGTCGTGTACATATATTTCAATGTATGAGTTCTCGGAGAGTGCCAACAACTTTTAGATCTATCCCAGTAGATCCTTATTCCTAGAATAAAAGTTGTCTCTCCCAAGTATTCTACGGAGAATTTTCATGAAAGCCAAGCTTCACCGATTTTTTATGGGAATGTTATTTCCAAGAAATGATATATCATCATTATATAGGACAATCACTGTCAGTACGCTCCCACTAACCCTCTTATATACACAAGAATCATTGTCGTTTTGAATAAATCATATACCATTATGATTACATCAAAACTATAGTTCCAAGAACGCAATACTTGCTTCAATCCATAAATAGATTGAATTAACTTGCAAACCTTATTTGCTTGTTTAGGTACGACAAAAACGTTAGGGTGTTTATAAATATCCTCTAAAAGGTTTCCGTTGAAGGAAAGCATTTTTGATGTTCAGCTGCCATATTTCATAAATGAAACATGCAGCATTAGCAAGCATTGTCCAAATGGATTTAACCATGGCAACGGGTGTAAAAGGTTTCGTCGTAATCGATACAATGTTGATAACGATACCTTTTCACTACAAGCCTAGCTTTGTACGTTGATATGTTGCCATCCATGTATGTCTTCCTTGAAGATTTATATAGTAAAAATAGACACAATGCCTTCGGTATACAACAACCAGTGTCCAAACTTGGTTGGTATACATGGAATCCATTTTGGACATCATGGCACTTTTCCATAATAGGGAGTCGATACCTTGTATCACTTCCTCATACGTAGCCGGTTCGTGTTCCTCAATAAGATTGACATCTTTACGAGGTGAGATCAGAAACCCATACCTACCAGTTTTTTTCTGACTCTCTCTGACTTGCGCGGTTCTTGTGTATTCGAAGATTATTGGTATAGTTTCATCCCATATGAACTATTTTTGTTCCATGAGGACTCTGTGTCTGGAACAGTATTACTCTGATTTTCATCGAGTTTTAGTTTCCTCACACTTACCACTGCATATAGGTATTCCTTTTAGGAAAACCGCATGGAGAGCAACAATTACATTGTTCTCTTGTGAGTTGTATAAGTACTATACTTTGGTTACCCTAGGATAACCTACAAATTATGCACTTATCTGATTTGGGTTCTAGTTTGGTATCATCCAAACATATGCCTAGCATTCCCAAATCTTCAGGAATGAGAAAACCCGGTTTCTTTCCTGTTCATATCTAATATGATGTCTGTCAAACAGATTTTCATGGAACCTTATTCAAAATAAGTGTTGCACTGTTAAATATGTATCCCTAGAAGGAAAATGGTAGCTCAGAGCGACTCACAATTAACCTTACTATGTCCAACAAGGTTCAGTTTCTCTGTTCGGACACACCATCAAATGAGGTGTTCCGGGAGGAGTCCACTGTGAAAGAATAATATACTCTTTCAAATAATTGAGAAGCTTATTGCTTAAGTATTTCCATCACGGTCTAACCGTGACAGTTTTAATACTCTTGCTGGTCTGTCTGTCTAATTCGTGTCGAAACTCTAAAAGTTTATGACTTGTGTTTCAAAGAAACAAATAACCATAATGCGATGCCACATCCGTAAAGGTTACGAAGTATTTATATCCACCTCTAGCCTAGCTAGATATGGGCCCACTTACGTCACTATGAACGAGGGCTAACAGATCGGTGGCACTTGCACTTTTACCAAGTAAAATGTGTTTTAGGCACTTTGCTTAATAAACTAGATTCGTAGACATTATTTGAATAGAATCAAATCTGTCCTTGTATCCACTTTTCGAAAGTGTGGATATACGAGTCTTGTTAATTGTGTCCCAGACAACAATGCCACAAATAAGTCTCATCCGATTGATTCAGTTTGATCTATTTGTTTATCATGTCATATGTTTGAGATTTATTTATATTAAAAATATAAATACTGTTATTCACATCTAATGTGTTTATCTCAATATCATCTTTATAAAATAAAACACTTTAGTGTTCTAGAATATAAAGGTATACCCGTAACGGGTTAAACTTAGATATAGAGATAATGTTTCTAGTCAAACTAGGTACATTATAATAGTTTCCTAATTTAAGTACACATCTGAATGGTAGTTCCTAAACTTAGGTCTCTACGGTTAAAACAGCGACTCTCGTCCCATTTTCGACTCACAGATAAATCTCAACTGAAGTCAGTCTCCTGCTAATCAGCAGATTCCGCACATCAGTACATATCTTATATACAACACTTAGTATCAAAATCCAATTTTGAAACCAGTAGTGAACATTTTTATGACAAACATACTTGAAGCCGGAGCCTTGCCCCGCCTTCACTTCCTTCATGTCTGCCTTGTCTATACAGCAGTCACGCTTCCAGTGACCCCATTTGCCACAATTTAGGCAGACATCTTGGGATATGTCATTTGTCTTCCCAGAAGACCGTGATGATTTTTCCTTTGACCCTTTTAGAAGCTCTGGCTCTGCCTCCTTGAGCATAGCCATCAACTCTCCAAGAGTTTACTCCTGATTCATAATGAACCTGCCCCAGCTTTTGGGTATAGACTATAAGATCAAATCTTTGGTAGTCTCGGCCACGTAGGTAATGCCCAGCTAACCTAGCTGATCGATGTCAGCAATCATCTTCGACACCTAGTGCTCGATAGATATACCCTCTGACATACACCAGCGAAAGAGCTTCTTTTGCAATTTGTACTTCTAAGATCTAAGAATAGATCTATGAAGATCTTTAATTTCATCATCATGGTACAAGGATCTAATCCTTAATTTTGACGACGGAATTAAAGAGTCATTGCAGTAAGTATAAAGGATAGAGTACTAAAGTTATCATCACAAGAATCTTCCAAAGATCATGTTCTACTATTTGCTCAACTCCGGGCTTAGGCCCGAGATGTCACTCTATCAAATAGAATAACTTCTCAGTTCCTAGGACTATCCTGAGGTTTTATTCCCAATCTGAAAATTAGAGCCGTTTAAGAAACATTTTCACTTAGGATTATGTTTTAAATGCTAATCTTTCATTTATCTTGATTGCTATTGTCCAACTATCCAATCAACGATTTCGGGTACAATTAAATATAATGATTACTATAGTCTAACTATATAATCAACTATAATTTGATTATTTAAATTCAAATATATTGATTACTATAATCTAATTATATAATCAACTATAAATGAATTAGTTTGAATACAGTCTAACTGTTCAATTTAAAAAAACAACGATTAAATATTAGTCCAACTAATATATATTTATTTAATGACGAAAAATTGAAATGAGCGCGTATTGGCAAGTATCTAAACGAAATTGTAAATTTAATACTTGCCTCCCACTATTTTTCGGCGAGCCTCTAACCCTCTGTTGAGTACTCGGGAAACCGATTTTCCTAGTGGGCTAGGATCCCGTTAAATAACACACAACCTTGACTTTGGCCAACAAATTGTATGAAACTTAACTAGGTAGATCTCTAAGATCAATTGGATCTCATCCAATTCCTAGATCCAGTAGGTGGAAATCCAAATCCGAAACATATATATAATATATGCCAATATATCTGATATATTCCTTAACCTTTTTTCCTCTGAATCAACTAAACCAGTGCCAATCTTGGATCTTGAGAATGAATCACTCAATAGAAGGAAAAACGCTTAATATTTGTTGAGGGTTTTTCACGTAATTGGCAACCAATTAATTATCTTTGATTAGGTCTAATCATACACCCTTAAGCATGCATTCTAAAAGCATAATAAGGTGTGGTAAATAAATTAATAATGATATGCGGATGGATATTTAAAACATTTTGTTCCTAGAACAAATCTCTCATTTTCCTCTCTCCCGCTATCACAAATCTTACTTCTACCCAATTACATAACACTTCTAAAGAAACCGAATTTACATTGAGGGGAATAGGTGAGAAGAGAAATACAAAGAGTCAAGAGGTAATAGGCTGGACACGCAGGTCTAATTTAATAAATTCTAAATTTATTACAACAATTTCCAAAATTTCCATCACCCATCTAATATCCATCTGATATGCAGTATTCCTACATCACATCCATGTATTCACACAAATCAATTTACATTATCAAATCATGCTCAAATCAATTTTACCCAAATTTTACCCTAAATTCAATTTCATGCTTAATAACCGCTTTGATACCATTGTTGGGTTTTCTAGGTCAAACCAAGATCAAATTAAGCATATGAAACATGTGAATACATCAAAGTAAGATGGCGGAAATACTCACTTTGATCGTCTTTGCGATGCGTTGAACACAAAAAATTTCTTCCTTGAAGTTTCGGCCAAGCCCTTTGTTAAGCTCCTTGTGTTGATCTTCAAGCTCCAAGCTTTGAGTGTTGATTCCAAGCTCTTAGATGGGTTTCCCTATCACCTTTGAATGACTCCTTGGATGTGCTAGCATCTTGAAAAATTGCAACAATTTTTCTTCATCTTCTTAGCAAGATTCGGCCAAGCCAAATGGGAGAGAAAATGAGAGGGCCATTCGGCCAAGGAGAGGAATGAGAGAGAGAGAGATGTGTTGTGTGTTTTTGGTATTTTATTTTCTAAAAAACTTATATCAAAAGTCCTTCCAAAATTTGGTAAAAGCATTTCCAAAAAGCAAAAACCAATTTTGGAGGCAAAATGGCATTTATTACCGACAACCACCACCATCATGAATAGTGATTGGTTGTCAATCACCAAAAGGTGACTTGACATCCATCACTAAAGTGACAGGTGATGTGACAAGCGATGTGACTTTTGGCCGCACATGATTCAAAATCGGAGTGGCCTCGCAAACATATTATGGGCTCGGGTTCGTTAATTCCTAATTAACGAATTTTCCGTTGCGACGTAATTAAATAAAATTTAATTAAATAATTATGCCTAGAAAAATTACTATTCACGTCGCTCAAGAATTAATTATAATTCAATTCGTTAGCCCGAATTAAAATCCAATTTTACTTCCGCGTTGAAATCTAATTTCGTTTAATATATCGAATATATTATTTTATCGATTAATTCCAAATTAATCGTTCTCTCTCTTTAAATAATATTTTATCCCAGATAAAATATCTCCGTAATTAATCCTAGATTAATTTTCTCTCTCTTATAATTAATCTCATATTAATTATGTTCGAGTCATACGTCATCGGTGAATCTTTGGGAAGTGATCCATGAGATCCCTGGATATGTTGGCAGTAAATCCGGTCGTCGGACTATCCGAACACGTACGTACCTAGTACTACGTTTTTACTGATTTACAGGACATGGTTGGCTTCTAGCAAAGCATTGTGCCTACCCAATTCTCCAGAAATATTCTTAAAGGAATATATAATTTGTATCAGACGTAGTATAATAGTATTGCGTATTGCGATCCAGTATCGGATGTCACATGCTAGGCGCGGGGCTGGAATTGTGTCTGCCCCGTACGAAGCATATATTGGATCTCTGGTAACTAGTCTCTATAATCGGATAAACATGTCCTAGTCATATTATCCCGATTGCTGCAGCATACAAGAGTATCAGTTCCTTATCCTACGTGACCATCATCTCCATATGACTGGAGTGATACTTCCATCTTGACAACACACCCAATACACTACGATTCTCAATATACCCAGAAGAGGCGTACATAGAACCTGTTAAAGCCTTGGAGGACCAAAACCAAAGTATATTGATTGTCGCAAGTATTAGCGATGCAAGTCTCAGGTTAAGACCAAATACACCTACCCTGATTCTGACTTCCATAGACACATAGTCATACTACCAATGGAATTCTGAGGGGTCTATCCAGAGAGAAGCTGTTTCCGTACCGTCGGCAAACACAACCTCCTATTACACTTGCATGAGTATCCAATACCCAAATATATGAGAACTATGCCGTTATGCTCCCATAACACGCACAAGTGCAATACTAGTCTATTCCGCATTATTAATATCCAATCTCGATAATATTATGACTATGGATATTTTAATGATTAAACCTTAGTGGATTAATATTGTCTCATATCTGATTAATCTGGAACTAATCATATGGAATTTTATCATTTATTTTCCCGGTAATCCAATTACAAATGATAAAATAGAAATTTCCTTTGTCACATAGTTAATTTGCACAACAACACAATATTCTGTACAAATAGTGATGATATGGGTCATAATTATCAAACAGTTGTCTTGGCATGAATGAGGGCTGCTGGATGGGTTGTTGTCTGGCGTGAGTGGGCAGTTAACATCCTGTGTGCGTGAGTCTGTGATGTGAAGAGTAAAGGCGTGTGTGTGACGTGAATGGCTGTGAGTGTGCACTGTGAAGAGTGAGGGTGTGAGTGTGTGAGTGGCGTGAGTGTGTGCTGTGAAGAGTGAATGTGCGTGAGTAGCTGTGAGTGGTATGAATGTGTGTGAGTGGCGTGAGGGGCTGTTGACCGGCGTAAACACACACGTATAATGCAAGCGCACGTATCGTTCAAGTAGTATAAAAATATCGATCCCACGAGGACTTAATTCTTACTGTTGTTATTAATTATTGAATCTATTTATTTAAAAATATCTAATTGAGGGTGAAGAGAATGATTGCTTGATTGATTTGGTTGATTGTAGTTTTGCAAATAAATAAAAAGACAAAAGAAAATACTAAGGAAAATAATAAAAGACACAAAGATCTAGGGTTTTGAATCATTCTAATATCTTTTAAAAGATGAAGTGATTATTTTATGTTTGTGTAATAAATCAGTTTACTAACCTGGAACATGAAATTATCCAAAAGCCAATGTCGATGGTCAGACGCAAATACCCAGTTTAACCCAATTGAACCATATATTTATGTCAACCAAATTATCTAGATTAATTAAGTTTAAGTTCCAATTATGGCTACCCCCGCCCGACATGTATATGTCTATCCTGTAAGGAAATCTATTAAAGGGTTATATATCCTCAAGGAAGATCGTGGGCTATTAAGTCTAAGGCTGAACCTAAAATCCCTATGTCTAGTTCATTTTAGATTTACCACATCAATCTTATTGGTGATCAGACAACAAGAATCATTAAGCTTAAGACTTAATAAGTAAACCTTTAAATTACCCAAACTATAAAATAACCCCTTATAAACCGCTGGTATTAGAATTCATCACAACCCCAGATAACTAACACATAACTAGGGCTAGTAAAGACTTAAAAGTAAAAGACATAAAGTAAAAATGCTGAAATTAAATTGCTGAAAGTAAATGACGGAAAGTAAATGCTGAAATTAAATACTGAAAATTAAATGATGAAAAGTAAATGCTGAAAAGTAAATTACTGAAAAGTAAATCCTGAAAGTAAATGCTGAAAAGTAAATTGCTGAAAAGTAAATGCTAAAAAGTAAATGCTGAAAAGTAAATTGCTGAAAGTAAATTGCTGAAAAGTAAATGCTAAAAGTAAATTGCTGAAAAGTAAATAAAGTAAAAGTACAATAAAAGAAAATGCTGAGGTAAAATGATCCACTTTTATTACTTCTGTTTTAGATATCTCCCTTAATATAATATATTAACTTTACATGATAATTACCAACCAGCCATATAGACGGTATCCAGATTAAGTCAAATTAATAATTAATTACCAACCGACCAATCAGGCAGTATCCAGTTTAATCAGGTTAAAACCAATTTAAATAATTACCAACCGACCAATATGGCGGTATCCTCGTTAAGTCAGGTTTTAACTAGTTTATATATTATAATTAAGGGAGATTAATCTAAATATTAGTAATAAAAGTTTTACCTTTTACCACAGCAAAGGGGAGTTACCTCCTCATTACTGAAAAGTAAAAACTGAAAATTAAAGAAAAGAAAGTATTGTGCGTAAAAGTAAATTGCGGAAAGTAAAAACTGAAAAGTAAAGAAAAGAAAGTGCGAAAGCGAAAATTAATTACTGAAAGCTGTAAATAAACAAAAACAGATACAATCTTCTTAGTATTCTTAAGGAATTCCTTAGAAGAAAGTATGAATTTTACAAATGAAATGGCTTGGTATTATAGGCAAAATTTTGCCTCCATCAAATCATCCACCAAATCCATTATTAATTGCTCCACTAATTGCTCCACCAAATCCATTATTAATTGCTCCACTAATTTCTTATCATGTTTGGTGGTGATTTGATAATTTTTATTATTTATTTATTAATTTATTTTAATTATTAAAAGTGACTTTAATAATTACACACAACACACTTCTGGATGGTTCATCAATTTTAGGCATGAAATCTTCAGAATTTGAACTTATTTTGTGTTTCAAAGCTGTAGATCTTTGAGTCTTCTTTAATTTGGAACTTGAATCAGCTTAATTTGATATCGGAGTAAAGAGTTATACCCAAAATACGCCAAATGCGCAAAATTGGAATTTCCAAAACTGCACTTCGTTTAAAACGCCTTTCAAGTTTCCAATCTCCGAAATTAATATGTCAAGTCCAATTTTTACTCTTATTTGACCCATATTTCGTCCTAAATGATTTCATTAAGACCCGATATTATTTTATCTACAAAATAAACTAAAACACATCAAAACGTTCATTAAACCCGAGAAACTAAACAAAATATTAAGTTAAAGGGGCGGTAAATATTGATATATTTTCTGCTCATCACTCCCCCAAACCTAACATTTTGCTAGTCCTCGAGCAAAACAACAACAAAAAATTAAACTAAGCCACTTTCGTAGGGATCACGGTTGCATTTATCGTATGCAACAAGCCTTTAAACCCCTAGGTGTCCCTAGTGGACGAGTTGTAGTCTCGTGAAGGTTTACAGCAATGATACCCACAAATATTTTACAAAAGTAAAAAGGTAGTAAAACTAATGCACACAAAAGCAAAAAGACAAGAGAAAAGATAATAAAGAAAGTTAGTGACTAATCAGGTGAAACTTCTACTCCAAGTTACTAGTTGTTTCTTTTTTTCTAAATTACTGAATAAGTAAATTCTCCGATTATATTTACCATTCTTCATATACTCAGCCAACAAAATATTAATCAATCTCATTTTTGCCCACAACAGTCACAAGTGTAGTTGATAAGAGAGTGATATTTTTGTCCTAAAGTTCTATCAGATTTCACACCTTTTTTATGGCAATGGAATAATTTTTCTGAATTTTTTTTTATATACAATATCTTCCATCTATGTAACGAGCTTTGGGCCGGTGGCTCTGGCTTTAGGGTACCAGGTGTTTAGACACCCCTACAAACTTAATTACTCAGACTTCAGATATATATATATATATATTTGCAACATCATTGATACATGTAGCGAGCTTTGGGCCAGTGACTCCCAAACCAGTTGGTTTTAGGGCACTAGGTGTTAAAACACCCTTACATACTTAATAACTCGGATCTCAGATGTTTTTTTTCTTACTCCATCACTTTTGAGATGCTTCCTCCAATTAAACTAGAGCACTGAATATTACAAACTTTTCAATTTTAGCTCATGTCCGTATGTTATTATGTATGTTCATAATATCTGTTAACAGAACATATGAAGATCCATTTTAGTCCATTTTATGGAGAATTACAAATTAAATAATTTAAAATGAAATAAACAAAAATTAACTTGTTTCGAAATAGGTTTGAAATACGTCTCAGGAGTGGAAACTCCTTACTCAGCTATCTCTTACCAATTTCACCTTTTTAGTCAAAATAAAAACACAAAAACACAATATTTTTGTAATTTTTGAAAAATTTTCAATTTTTTTGTATTTTTTGAAAAATAAATTGGACTAAAAATAAAAACAACACACAACTAAAAACAAGGTACTGATCAACTAATTCCCTCCCCCAAACCTAAATGAGACATTGTCCCCAATGTCTTAAACAGTAAAAGAAAAGTTTAGAAGGTAATACCTGGTTAGCTGAAATATAGAAAAATTATCGATTAAGATCTATGTCCAATTTACGCTTCTTACCACGATCGCTATCTGACCAGTTCAACTTGGAAAGAATGGGTTCGATTTTTGGTTCAAAGGCTAGGATTTGGTCAATTAATTATTCGGCCTTTGTCGCAGTCAGGAAAATATCTTGAACAAATTTTGTGACGAACTCATGTCTTTTGGCTTCCGCAAGAAATACAAACAGAAAATCAAAGAAATGCTCAATGTTAAGTGACCCAATGGGCTTCCGATGAATGTTTAAGTGTACCCATGATGCTACGGTGAACATTTCTTCAAACGTTTCAAGCCCACCTGGTAACGCAATAAACGCATCCGCAGTATTGATCATTTCATTGATTTGTTCACACGTACCTGATACAATACGTTCATCTCCATTTGTTGGTCCAATTAATTATTCGTCTGCCAAAGGTTTTGGAATGATTCCCAAAACATGACCGCCACCTCCTAAACGGCTTTTGAAATGCTTCCTATCATTCCAAGATTGCCATCGCCATATACTAGGTGCATATTTTTCTCTGCTATGACTCTCCCCAATTCCTTTGCAGCCTCAATGAATTCTGGTTTATTACCAGAATTGGATCCACAGAAAACACAAATTCGCTTAACTCGCTGTTGTGAAGTTGCTTCCATTTTCTTTCTCTTATTTGAATGTATATCTGAATGTGTCGAAGAAAGAAATGTAGAGCTGAATTTATAGAACCTGAAAATGGGTGAGTAAGTAAGTAGCACTAGTACCTGGCAAATGACAATTATTAGATGAACGTTAAAATAAATCATGAAAAAATTAAAAATTTTAGATCTTGTCGGCGAAAATAAAGGAAATAAAAACAGAAAAGAAAATCAAAACAATAATTAAGGCAACGGAATTGTGTACACAATAAGCCACTCGCTTAGTATAAATTCATTAGGATGCGTCTCAAAAATTCATTCCTTACTCAGCCATCGCTAATGAATTATCTCTTATCTTTGCCAAACACCATTCCTTCTGTCTTAAAATGCTCTGTTTGTGCTTTTCCCTACAAAAATAACACACAAAATTAAAAACTCTACAACATATATACACAAAATATAAAAATAGAAATTATAACAAATTGCATGGGTTGCCTCCCTGCTAGCGCTAAATTTTTTCTCTCCAGCCAGACGTGACTGAAATCCATCTGTCAAGGAGGTTTCAGCGTCGTTTTGGATGTCCGATTGAAGAAAATCCCGTGAATGTTGCTTTTGAAGGGTCTCTTCCAACGGTAAAATGGCAAAAAATATTTTGTCTCATTCAGTGCTTGTGCCACCTTTTTAACCTTTATTGCTCTAGTGGTTCCTGAAAAGAAAGAAATAAAATCAGGAGGTCTCGTATGGTGCTTGACCTTGAATGGAAGTTCCATTCTATCAAGCTTCGGGGTGATATCTCTAAATTGTACTCCCCAAAACAATGATGTTTCTTCTGAATGCTCTGGATCTTTAATAAGTTAGACATTTGTTCCTCCATTTGCTCTGCTTCTTGCTCCACCTTTTCTTCACAGATGAATTATAAAATTTTCGTATTCAACTCTTCATCCGTCATCTGTGAAATGCATGCTCCATAAGTATCTGCCTGAGGATGTAAATGTTTCTGACATTAGGTCTTCATCCTCTGATACGACTGGAATGGATGGTTCAGGTAGATCTTCTTCAAACATCAGTGCAAAGCAATCTCATTTGTTGGTGTCGTTGGTACAAACAGCTCAGATTCATCCTCGTCAGAGTCTGAATAATAGAAATTAAACAGAGACTTTGTTGGTTTGGGTTCCTGAACTGATACCTCAGATTCTTGATACTGCTCAGCCTCGTCCTCTGTTATGATGTCATGATGAATCTCAGGATATTTGAAGGCTTCTTCAGTAGTATTTGAATTTTCTTCGTGAGATATGTGATTCAGGTTATCTGTTAATTGTCTAGCTTGATCTGTCATCCTCTGTATATACGCCGCTTGACTCTGAATTTGTGCATCTAATTGATCTTCCGTTCTTCGAGCCAATCTTTGAGCATGTGGATCAACTGATCTTCTTCTGATTGTTCTGATGTTGATGAAGATCATTGTAGGTGGGTGGTGGATAAGATGGAAAATGTGGTTCTATGAAATGTGATGGCTCGTAATACCATGAAGTATCTTGATAGCTCTGCCACCCTGGATGGTAGTTGATCGCAATAATCTCTAGGGTGGTTACCATTACATATGTCACATCTCCCATTGCGTCTTGTTGAGCAAATGTGGTATTCCTTGGTTCTGGCATCCAGTGATAATTGTTGGGCTGGACAATAGCCTCAGAAAACCGGACTGTTGCTCCCAGATTTGGGGTGTATCTTATAGTAAAGCTCGTGATCTATCAATCTCCAATAATGTTCCATTTTTCAATCACCTGAAAATAAAATAAAGAAATAAAAATTATAAATAAAAATGAAGAAAATTAGATACAAGTAAATTAGATAGCTTCAAAATTAAAACTCAAGAAAAATAAGTCCCCGACAACGGCGCCAAAAACTTGACCGGCATAAACACACACGTATAACGCAAGCGAACGTATCGTTCAAGTAGTATAAAAATATCAATCCCACGAGGACTTAATTCCTACTGTTGTTATTAATTATTGAATCTATTTATTTACAAATATATAATTGAGGGTGAAGAGAATGATTACTTGATTGATTTGGTTGATTGTAGTTTTGCAAAATAAATAAATAAATAAAAGACAAAAGAAAATACTAAGGAAAATAACAAAAGACACAAAGATCTAGAGTTGTGAATCATTCTAATATCTTTTAAAAGATGAAGTAGTGTGATTATTTTATGTTTGTGTAATAAATCAGTTTACTAACCTGGAACACGAAATTATGCAAAAGCCTCTGTCGATGGTCAGACGCAAATACCCAGTTTAACCCAATTGAACCATATATCTATGTCAACCAAATTATCTAGATTCATTAAGTTTAAGTTCCAATTATGGCTACCCCCGCCCGATAGGTATATGTCTATCCTGTAAGGAAATCTATTAAAGGGTTATCTATCCTTAAGGAAGATCGTGGGCTATTAAGTCTAAGGCTGAAACTAAAATCCCTATGTCTAGTTCATTTTAGATTTACCACATCAATCTATTGGTGATCAGAAAACAAGAAGCATTAAGCTTAAGACTTAATAAGTATACCTTTAAATTACCCAAATTATAAAAATAACCCCTTATAAACCGGTGATATTAGAAATCATCACAACACCCCCAAGATAACTAACACATAACTAGGGCTAGTAAAGACTTAAAAGTAAAAGACATAAAGTAAAAAATGCTGAAAAGTAAATTGCTGAAAAGTAAATGACGGAAAGTAAATGCTGAAATTTAATACTGAAAATTAAATGCTGAAAAGTAAATGCTGAAAAGTAAATTACTGAAAAGTAAATACTGAAAGTAAATTGCTGAAAGTAAATTACAGAA
>SKCR01051599.1:0-15393 GCA_019454045.1 Zanthoxylum bungeanum | reverse complement strand
AACTTTATATCGTTGGAAATCTTAGACCGAAAGCTACAACTTTCGTGGGTTAAGTATTTCCAAATTCGAATCCAACACTAGTCAAAAATTGAGATTTCCACTGCTGCTATAGTAAATTCGGGAATAGTCTAGATTTGGAGTGATGTGGCTTAATCATAGCCACCTGTTTTTCTTCTTCTTGCTCAAGCCATTTTAAGTGCAACAAGTGATGATTCTCAAGTTCTTAGCACACAAAGTAAGCTTCTAACTCCAATTCTTTATTTATTCGTTTTGGACAAGGAAACTAGTGCCCCAATTCGCACCCTATAAACCCTAGAATTTCAAATTGTAAAATTGGCTTTGAATTAGTTGTTTGCATGCACTTTTGAGAGTGTTATGATAATATTAACATGAATTGAGGTTCTTGTGAGTGTGTGAATGTGTTGAGGTGGAAAATGTAAATGTTTCTTGTGTTTTGAGGTGGATGAATTGGTGTATGGATGTTGGGGATTGATTATGCTTTTAGTGTATTGTTATAGAAGTTTATAGAATTACCTATAAGAAGATGTTTAAGCGAAGATATGTGGATTGTTGAGCTTTGTCTTTGGAAAGTGGTTATTAGGCTCTAATTTTGGCCTAGCGTTATGACGCGCACTGCAAAAATTACTTTTGAATCAATTCAAGGTTGTGCACATTGCGATGCTCACGGATGCGCGTCGCGATGAGATATAAGGGGACCTTTATACCTTAACCCTATCCGAGTGAGCGTCGAGATACACAAAGCTTGGCATCGCGACGCGTGACCATTTTTCAGGATAATTTTTTTTAGTTAATCCAGTTTCAACTCAGGATATTAGAGACCACTCGAAAGGCTTCGTATCATCTTATATAAATGTAAATTACCATAGCAAAAACGTAGAACATCATATAGCGACGATAATTTCTAAGTGTATCTATGATATATATTCTGATTAAGTTGCCCATTGAAGATCTTGAATTGTTCGAGAACTTCATTATGTTTTCTGATGAAATACGGATAGAATATTTTGAATGGTTCAAAGATATTCTATCTGAAGTGTTGAAAACTATATTTTAAAATTCATTGTGAATTTTTTGAATTGTTTAAAGATGTTTGATATGATCAAACATGTGTATTTAAGGTAATTAGTTCTAAAGTTATTTAATGATTGTGATTCATGCTCAATATTAAACTTCCACGATTTCATTTGATAGAATTGGTCAGTGGGAGTTATCAAATCTTATATGATTTATTCTTTGATATTGAGTGTTACTGAATTAGTTTTCATGCTCTTGAGGTTATGCTCCAACCACTCTAATTCATCTCTTTAATTAAGGTTCCATTCGTTTCTACAGTTACATATATAATATGTATAGTAGAATATTCGAATTTTGAAAAGTTTGAGATTTGAAACTTTCTTTTATATAATGGTTATATAATTGAAAGTACTTGCACATTAGAGGTACAAGTAAGGTTTATCATTTATTCTATTTAATGGAATATTGTATTCTATTTGATAGAATATCTTTTCTACGATCCCGAGTAATAAAATTATTTTATTACTTGCTGTGTAACATTAGATGTTGACTATTGTAGAAAAGACTTGACTTATTGAAGTCAAGTGTAAGAATGATAAACTGTAATGGAACTACGTAAACCCTTCGACCAGCTTCCGTATAAGTTCAAAAGGATGTCAGAATCATTTACAAAGAATTTGATACTTAATATCTGTTGTTTTATTATTGAAGAAAATTATCCTATAACTTATAGTTGGAGAGATATTTGATATTGATTTTGAAATTTAACATGAACTATAGATCTAAGATTGTTTATCGCTTACTACGATCAAGTTTTGAACTTGATTAGGCTTTTGTTATGAATATTTCATAAAATGTGCAAATTGTTTGCACAGCAAAAGCAAAGTGAGCTTGATAAAGATTTGACCTTTATAATATGACAATGATAAAGGTTATCATAAGTATTCTTTTATAGATTCTGAGAATACTTGTCTCTAGTCGCACTAATTGAACAGTTAAAGGTCTGTTGGTTAATATTGATATTAAACAGTGTATTTTGGCTCAAGAATGCAAAGTGGTGTTCTTGAGTGATTTCTTCGAATAAGAGATCCGTCATGATTTCTTTGTTTAAAGAGTTCATTCTAGAATGGCCCTAGAGTTTATATTCTACTAAGATCACAGTTTGATATACTAGCTTATAGAGCCTATTGTAGACTCAGATAAGTTTTCCAAAAATCTATGTTCTCTAATTTTTATACAGTCAAATTGTCTGATTTTAACAAAGAATAGAGAATACATATGTGTTAGTAGGGTCAGTGAGAGCATATAAATTTCTTTCTAGTATTATATATCCTAAGTATTCTTTTCTCCGGGGAAGCAGTGTGAGTAGTCTTTGTTATATTTGAGATAAGGTTTTATAAACGATATAAAATAAGAGACTTGTGAGATACTCTCATTGTCATATATTAGATATGATCTAATAAAGGACATAGTAAGACTATATGTATGACAATTAGTATAACTGTTTGACAGTTAACGTGTCTTTTATATATATAGTATTCATCTTTCGTAAAAGATGATTCCTTTATCGAAAGATAGATTGAATATAATGTCTAGTCAACTTATGCATCATAGGATGATGGCATAATGAATGCTATATATTATGTATGATTAACAATATCAATTTAATCGTAATTGTTACGAGTTATTTTGATATGGTGTAGACCATATGATGGTTCTAGAAACATGTTCTTTATGTGTGATTAACGATATGAATGATGCTGGCTTAGGAAAACGGTCGGTTTGTTGGATAAACTAAATATTTTAAAGCAGACTTACTTGTTGTTGCCTACCTCTTGAGTGCTTGGTGAGCTCTTAAGGGCCATATGTGATACACATTAAGATGTGTATATGATACTGTGGATTGGCACTAGAGGAAGTGGGAGAAATTATTAGGGTTGATGCTCGGAGTGCCAATCCAGATCGTATTTATATCCAATTCATAAATACGAGTAATTCTATTTTCCATAATATTACTAATTTAATGGTAGCACCTTTGTCTTTTATACACTTATTCGATCTAATTACGATTAGATATTTGATTATGATTAGATCGAAAATAAATGTGGTTTGGTGATACGTGTATATTCGACAAAGACCCTAGGATTTACAATATAATGCACAGTTACAATGTAGTTTGTAATTAACATTGGGAAGCGCACTATAAGATGTATATCCTTAAATAAAGTTTCTGGTCAAGATTTGCTAACATGGGTCGGTTAGTAAAATCCACTGAGACTAGTACATATCGTATATCGTGACTTGGTCCGATGGTTTATCCCAGTGAACCATGAGTCTCGGGAGACTCGTATAGATATGTAGGTATTTATTTGATAAGATAATGAACGACTCACTGAAGGTCTCCTCATAGATGGTACACACAACGTCTATAGGAACCTTCTCGAGTTGAGCGAGCATAGTAGTCCTATGACTTGAGATACCACATTGGGAAATATAAGTTATCCTCCACACTTTGATGGCAGTCATGTCAACGATTTATTCATGATTAGACCTCCGCATGTTCATTGGGTATGGACTGATGCTCATAATATCCAGTGCGTATCAAGATAGAATCCGTCAGTCCTGTGTACAGGGCATAGACATCTGCATGTGTTTACTATCTAGAAAATCCATGGCCATAGTATAACTTCGAAAATTAGTTCCGAGTATTATTTAGAGATCGTAAATTGAAAGTCGACTATATTATACCGAAAACGTTTGACGTTTTTATCTATACCTCAAGTATAATATGGTTAGCCTATGACTGAGAGATTATACGTATGCAATGACCTTGGCTTGCATAGTTTAGTGAGATTATCTGTGGTCATTATAATCCATGAGTGGGCAGATTATAGACATGAAATTGGATTTCATGACAGATAAACCTAAACTTAGAGAGTCTCATAATATGAAGTGTACTCGTTGATTACTTTGGCAACTCGATATGAATAATATTGATTATTCATAATACTTCATCGGATTAAATGAGTTAATTTGGATCGTTTAATCGGTTGAACGATTACACATGCATTATTGGATTTTGTCCAATAATAAATATTGTGTATTTGTATCTGATACATAATATGATTAGATACACATTAATTATTCGTCAATGAGATTTTGAAACATGCCATAAATATATGTATTTCTTATTTATTGTAAATAAAAATACATATATAATAATAATTACATTAATTAATTGTTTGGATATTTAATTGTTAAATATTTGACTTGTTAATTAATAAACTTTTTCCATAAAGGTTATGGAAATTGTCCATTTATTATTGGTCAACATGACATGTATTTATTAAGCAAATTGTGTGACCATTTGATTGGCCACTTAAATGCTTATTATTGATTTTAATTTGATTAAATTTTAAAAAAAAAATCCCACTTTTACCATTGGAAAGTCGATTTCAATGTTTTAAGAAGTGAAATTATTTTCTTCATCATCCAAGCTTCAACTATGGCTGAAAATACCTAAGAAAATGGGTTCCAAAATTTGTTTGAAAAATCCTTGAAGAAAAGAAGGAAAATCAAGAAAAATTTTTTTGATTTCAAGTGATTAAAAAGTAATCTACTTAACCCTAAGCTTAGAAATTTGATTTCTTATTTCTTGATGATTTAGAAAGGCTTTACGGTTCCTTCAAATTTGAAAAATTAGGGCTTTTGGTTGTGGATGATGGATTGTAATAGCATGTGTGAAGTGTTATTGGAAAGAATTATTGTAATTAGTTTCCAATTTAATTAATTATTGATGAGTTGCTATTCTAGAGTGTTATGGCCACTCTTGTGGCACCTAGAATTGTTCTTGGGTTGTTCATATATATGGTGACTTGATTTGGTGTTTAGATTAATTGATTTAATCTTGAAAATTGGATTTAAAGCATGTAATTTAGGCATTTTCTGTTCTGGATCAGACCTGATATATGTTCTATTTTGGTGATAAAAATGTTGTCTTATGAATGTATTTTGGGAGTTGGAATAATTTCTGAAAAGTGTTTTGGCATTATCGGGTGACTTTTGAGCCAACCGGGTGACAGCTGTCCAAACAGTGAGTTCCTCACTATTCAGGCAGCCCTTGAACTGCCCTGATACTATTGGGGCTGACCTGGGTAGTCCCTATAAGTGTCGGGTTGTTGGTTCAGTCGAAAACGTATTTTCCGTCATTTTGCGGGAAAACGGTTTTTGTAAAAGTTTCGCGAAGTTTCAACCATGTTTATGTCAATATTTGATATTGAATAAATAGGTTTAGGTGAAATATGAATAAATTATTCGTTTTAGATATTGAATAATTTATTCGGTATTTTGAAAAAGTTTTAAAATATGATTTCGTTCGAACCGCGCTTTCGCTGCGCCCATCGCCAAAAACCCCAACAAAATTGGTATCAGAACGGGTTTGATGCTCCATCCATTACATTATTCATGCTTGATATTTGATATTTAATCCAATTTTAATGTTCACACATGTATATAATCTAGATATTTTTTTTTTACTTTTCGGTTCTACATTAACCAAAATGTAACGAAAATTTAATAGTTAAATTGTGTTATATTTCTTAAGGTAGAATATAATTGTTTAGAAAATGATTTAGATTAATCAATCTTTTGCAATCGTTGCGAATGATTGAACGTAAATTATAAAGCTCAAGAAAAGAGATGCGTATATTACAATGCCATTTTTTCTCAAGTAATCTTGAAATTCGTTGCTTAAGTATTCACCACCTCGGTCAGACCTTAGTGACTTAATACTTTTATTAAG
Organism: Zanthoxylum bungeanum; assembly: GCA_019454045.1. Taxonomy (NCBI): domain Eukaryota; kingdom Viridiplantae; phylum Streptophyta; class Magnoliopsida; order Sapindales; family Rutaceae; genus Zanthoxylum; species Zanthoxylum bungeanum. The sequence continues at coordinate 9,557 of SKCR01051599.1, read as the reverse complement.
CTGTTTTTCTCCTTCAGCTTTGAAGTCTTTGAATTTCTCAAAGGCTTCAGATTTGTACCACATAAGGAACACATACCCATATCGCGAGTGATCATCGATAAAGGTAATGAAGTAGGAGAATCCACCTCTAGTGGTGACTGACATTGGTCCGCATACATCAGAGTGTATGAGTTCTAATGTTTCCGCTACACGCTGTCATTTACCTTTGAAAGGTAATTTAGTCGTTTTACCAAGTAAACAAGACTCATATGTTCCATGAGGTTTATATTTGAAGGGTTTGAAATACCCATCCTTATGTAGCTTAGTTAATATTGTTTCATTGATATGACCTTAACGACTGTGCCATAGAAGTGATTCATTAAGATTATTCGAGTTAACGTTGTATATATTAGAGGTTGAACATTCTTTGTTAGTTTGTAAGACATAGATACCATTATTCAAAATACCATCTCCATATTTTATTTCATTGAAATAAATAAAACATTCATTACAACTTATTAGGCATGAAAAGCCTTTATTACATAAAGAAGAAATTGAAATGATGTTCTTTACTAGAGAAGGTACATAAACACAATCTTCTAAGTCTAAAACTAAACCATTCGGCAAAACTAATGAATAAGTCCCCACGCACAATGCAGCCAGTTTTGCTCCATTACCCATGCGTAAGTCAACCTCCCTATGACGGAGTCTCCTACCGTTTCTCAGGCCCTGCACATTGTTACACAAGTGAGTCCCACAACCGGTGTCAATCACCCAAGTAGAAGGTTCAGAGTTTTGAGAATATAGTTCAATCATATACAACATACCTGAAGCATTGGACTTCTTGGCCTCTTAGGCTTCCCTAGCTTCATTGGCTTTCAAGGATCTACAGTTTTTCTTCCAATGACCTTTCTTTCCACAAAAAAACATTTCCTCTTTCCCTTTTTCTTCTCCACCTTACCATTGGGCTTTAGGTGATCTGGAGCTTTGGTCTTGCCCTTATTTTTTTTGGGCCTCGTTGCTTCAGGTCCGTACTCGTAGCAAGACAGAGGTTTTAAGCTCCAGTTTCAAGTCCTTCTCTGCTTGCTTTATCAGATTGTGCAATTCTGCTAAAGTAGCTTCTTTATCAAACAAATGAAACTACAAAATAAAGTTAGAGAATTCTTTGTGTAAAGACTGAACAATTAGATCCTGACATATCTCATGATCCATGATGAACCCGAGGTTGGCCAATTTTTCAATATGGCCAATCATCTTAAGCACATGTCCACTAACAGATCATTCCTTATACCCGTATGGGTTTATAGGGGCAGAATTCGGTAACGCAGCGGAAACGGTGGAAAATTAAATTTTCCGATTTCAAAAGTTTTTCTCGGATTAATTAAATAAACATATTTATTTAATTACACAATAATTAAATTATGAAATAAAATTCAATAAATTAAATTATTATGAATTTACCGAATCGCCCTTACACTTTGTATTTTGTTCATTTTAGTCCGAAATTGTCCGAAATAATTTTGAATGATTATAAATCATTACTAATATGAATTAAACATGTTCAAAATGTCAAAACACAATTTGCAACAACAACCCCAATTTCTTCCATTTGGCCGATAGCCTCACAAGGGTTCATTATTATGCATTTTGCACTTTCATGCTTCAAGACACATCCAAATGAAATACAATCAACATGAAACTTTATATGCATCATATACACATCCTTATACACAAAATAAATGAAAAGCCCCAAATTTGGATAAGGTCTTAAACCCTAATTTTTCAATTTCTTCAAATTGGATAAATTAGACCAAATTGGTTAAATCAATTACTTTAATCATCATTCTTCCATCCAATTAAAGTCTCAACACAATGAAATAACTATAGATCATATCTAGGTCATTAAGAGTATGTCAACAACTCTAGATTAGCAACAAAGTTTCCAAAACCATAAAAGAACACTTATAACTACACTAGTCACAAGCTTCCATCATCATATATGCTCAACACCTTCACCAAACTTCCATTCACCAAAAACAAAAAGAATAAAGAAAAGAATAGAATAAGAACATCAAAAGATGTAGCCTAGAACATAAGGAACATTTTCCTTTCTAATAGCAAGTTAAGAAAACTTACTAAAATCCAAGCTTTTCTTTAGTTTTTTTCTTTTCCTCCTCTCAAGCTTCTCTTGTTTCTTTTAATGGATTTTTTGTTAAAGTGTAGAAGGTTAATTTACCAAAATGAAATGAAAACAATTTATACTTGCCAAGAAATGGCCTTGGCCGAAAATGGTAAAGGCAAATACAACAAAATTAATTTCAATTTCATTTGGTTATAATTTGATCAACTTGTTAAATATCTAATAAACACTTTATAGATATTTTAATTAAGTCAACAAAGGAAACTTAGCCATTTAATGCAAATATCTAAATCTTAAGATTTTTATATTTTAATTAATTTAATCATTTAACAATTAATTAATTAATTAATTAATTAATTAATTAATTAATTACAAATATATTAAATATATGTATTATATTTACATTAAATATTAAATACATATATTCATTTATGACATTAGTCAAATATCTCAATTTGACAATTAATTAATGTGTATTTAAATTAATCAATCATTAAATATAAATACACAATATTAAGGAAATGACTATCGGGTCCCTACACATGTATTTTGTGTTTAACCTTTAAACGACTTTATAAATAAACAATATTATTTATAAATGTTGCTCTAGTGCTCTACGAGTATATTTCATTATTGGGACTCTCTAGATTCAGGTATATCCGTCACTAGATCTAATTTCGTGTTCATAATTTATCCACCCGTAAATTATGACAATCACAGATAAACTCACTGAATCATACAGGTCGAGGTCATGGAAAATGCATAATTCCTCCGTCACAGGTATCCGGATAAATCCCAGAGATATATATGTGAACGTCAAATCTCTATAGGGATTATCCAGTCGACTATTTTATTAGCAATCTCAAAAAGAATGTTTAGAACTAGTTTCTAAACTGTACCACGGGCCCATAGTTCTTATCTGATTGCTAATCATGTGGACTACCTATGCTCTGATACACAGAACTGACGGATCCTATCTTGATACACCTAGGACACCCTGAGGATCTATCTACACCCAACGAACAGGCGGAGGTCTGATCTAAATAGATCGGTGACGTGACTGCCATATAAGTATAGAAGATGTCTCATGTGCCCACAATGGCATCTCAAGTCTAAGAATCACAAGTACTACTCAACCCGAGAAGATTCTTATTGACGTTGGTGTACCATCCATTAAGAATCTTCGGTGAGTCGTTCAGTGTTTATCCGCTATAAACACCCACACGTCTATACTAGTCTCCAAGACTTATGGTTCATTGAGAAACCATTGGAATCATATATTCCAGTATACGATATTTACCGGTCTCAACGGGTTTACTTCACTGACCAAGTAGTGCAAACCTTGACCAGGAACTGTCTAAGAATGACAACGTCATGATACAACTCAATGTTAGTTGCGACGCTTTTGCAACCGCATCATGACTAGTCATTCTAAGGTCATTACGTCTTTACTATATTAAAAGATACATTATATTATAGAAACTGCATATATTATTAACAATAATATCATTTTACAGAAGTATTCATAAAGAAATACAACCAACAATTGGCGCTCTGAGCACCAACCCCAACAATACCTTGTTTGGAATAAGGCAGATGACACTTGGAATCTCACGGCATGAACGAAAGTTGCATACAACTCCTTCAAGTGAAAGATGATGATTTGAGCATCCATATCTTCGTGAGCTTTCTGAAGTTCGTCCGACATAGAGCCAAGCATTATGCAAACTGCTTGCTCATCATCATCAACGTGTTTCTTCCAAGCATCGAATGTATTTTTTGTCAGCATCTTCAACGGGTTCAAGGGGAAATGGTCTTTCAAGAACATAGAAAATCTTTTCTTATCGTAAGACAATTTTAAGGTTTCTAAACCAGCCATTGTAGTTGTCCCATTTGAGCTTATGCCCATCAAGAATGGAATGAAGTAATACTCTGTTTGCCATTTGAATGTTTGTGAAATATTTTAACCCACATGTTAAGAGAGAATGTTAAAATTAGGAATATGTTTTCATTAATGTTTCATAATAACATGAGATTTTAATATTATAAAGTTGCTCCCACTCAATTATTTTAAAATTTTAAGCAAATAGCATCAACCCAAATATGATGGATTTCTTTTGGGCAAGGACCCCATTATCATCATTTCATAACTCCGACTAGGGTCGATCATTATAAAATACGATAATTAGGTAGGTACCCAACCAATTTATGATATAAATCACAACTCCTTGATCATTGGGTTGGGCAATCAAACATGCCATAGCTTATGCTAGTCCTTGTGGACACCCAATCTTTGCCACTAAGTTATAACCACGCCTAAGGGTCGCTGCTTCTTATGACTCAGAAAAGTCAAACCATTGTCAATAGTATGATTTATGGACAAATTGGTATTGGTCAGTCTGGTAAAGCCTAGTCCTGCCAATATGGTTTAAGCCCTTTGAGTCTATACTTTACAATGGGAGGCAAATCTTAGACTTAAATTATTATTGAGGATTTTAGCAAGTTTAAGTGAATAACTGTCAAATGGATTCCTCCATTGAAAATTCCCCAGAATGAGGTGGAGCGAACTCTCTTAAATACCCTTATCTCTTAGGCTCTTATTCCCTTGGTGACAGGAATAAACAATAGATCCTCCAAATTAGTCCAACACTTTAAATATGCTTTAAGGTAAGCTTTGAGTAAATGATTATCTAGATGTCTTCACAGCTTTTACTTTTGGCTATAAAAAAGGTAGTGAGTGAAGGAAGACACCAAATCATTATCTAACTCTAGTAATACCTTTGGTTAAATTAACTTTAGTTTGGAAAGTTTTATTAACGCCTTGGTCCCACCCCACTTGTATCTTTTATAATAAACAAGTGATTTATATTTATTAGCCTTAAATGAAATAAATCTCTAAGTTCATCACGGAATGATTACTTAGCTAAGGGATAAGCAATACACTCTCTATTTCTTAGAAAGTCTCTAGATGCTTGCACTCTAAAATAATCATGGCAATTCTAATCATACATAGAATCATCAGGCATATGAGTTTTAATATGTTGGAATTATTTTAGGCATTAAATAACTTTGATTAATATTTAATTATGATATTGTATTTTATTATATTCAAATAAAATTACTATTCATATTTTTCTGCAGACTCGTGAACTTTAAATGCAATTTCACAATTCAAATCTTAACCAACGAGCTTTTAACACCAAATTAAGTTCAGGGTGTTAGCTTTCCAACGGGCTTTTAAACACCAAATTTCGAGTTAAAATGAGTGAGAACTAAACAAAACAAAAACGGCGCGCTAATACCACTGTTGGGAAGCGGCCGCGAGTGCGTAGCGGAAAAATAAAAAATTTTGATGCCGCTTTCCCTTTACCCAAGATCCATTTGTTTTGATTATTCTACAAGCCTAGGCATGTTACTATTTATATTCTAAGCATAAAACTAAAAAAACATGCAAAGAACATAAACCTAAACATGCTAACTATCATAAAAACTCTAATTAAAATAAAGAAAGAAAAAAGACTTACTTGAACCGTAAACTCCTCCAGTCCTCCCTCCAATCTACAAGCTTTTCTCGAAATCAGCAAGCTCTTCTCATTCCAAGGAGGCACCAAGTGTGTGGCCTTTAAAGATACACACACCAAAGCCAAAACTTAACAGCAAGACTACGCCTTGAGTGCACGGGTATTTTGCCATTGGTGCTAGCCTAGGCAAATACCTCAAAATTTTTAACTCGAGGTTCCTCTAGTCAATTAGACTTAAGGATCCTCAAAATAAATGGCTTACTCTTAAACTTTAGAGTTGCTAACTTATATACACCCAAGATGTGAAAGGTTTGGTGCAAAAATTTGTGAAGAATTCATTGGGTTTATATAGTGCTCCAAAGATAACAAAATTAATTAAGAATCCGATGTGGGATAAAAGCCAATTTAATCTTAGCCATTGGATCTCAATTTAGTGGTTTAATGAGATTATAAGACCCTAATAAGAGTTTGGGCCGAATTGGAATTCAAAAAAAATAACAAAAATTTTACTATTCATAAGTTACTATTCACATGATACTATTCACACAATATTATTCACGTGAATAATAAATTTTTTTTTCAATTTATTTATTACAATTCCCAAAGTGCCCCTATCGTCATTCACCAATCCCTAAGCCACTATGGAACCTTATAAATGATATGTTCAATAATTAAACACATTGAACCATTTATGAACAATTCCTACAGCAATCATATATGCTGCTAAATATGTATTTTGTGCTGTTAACCATTGATTTTGACTTTGTTGTGTGTGACCTTTTGGGTTCTCCTCAAGTTGGACATGAAATGAATCGTTATAATTAAATTGAACATAAATTATCCTCCGATCAGATGGTCGTTCGATTTCAATGACCAAGGTTGACATCTAGCAACATGCCAAGGCCCCCAAATGAGAAGGAAAGATAAATACCTATTCTGTATGCAATTTACATATGATACGGTCACTCGCCTCACTGTATCCCCACCTATTAACCTAAGGTACAGAAAGTGTCTACCCATATGGTCAAAGGTATGATGTTGATAGTGTCATGAATTGTGCTAACCCAAGAATCTCACATGATTCTTTCGCTGTGGCCACAGTCTCAAGCACTTATCACACATATCAACCTGCAAACTAGAATACTACTCTTATAAGAAAATATTATCCGAGAGAAAAGCGATTCTCTATTGTATCTTTACAAACTTAATGTGTTTCAACAAATGACCCAATCATACCCTTATGACCGGATCTTTTGAACCGGGGAAGGAGAATGTCAAAGTTTTTTGATCCACACATAAGATTGTAAAGACCTCAAGTCTAAGGACTAGTCATATAATCGATACATGAAAGTTCTCACAGACACATGTGATAAACACTCCATATGAAAACTTTCGACGGTCATTTCGATGGACACGAGAAACTTATGCATCTATGTGATACACCAACTTATGCATCATGTGATACACCAACTTATGCATCATGTGATACACCAAGTGCAACGGGCTCGTGGCCTAGTCGGGAGTATGGAATAGTCTACGAGAGACTAAACCAGAGAACAAAATTGAGTCGCCACCCAGTGTGAACTGGGATAAAGATTTAAGGCCGCACTCACCCCTCGCAAGAGAAGACCTCAAACTTTTGGGTTCGGAATGGTCCATTACTTATGGCACTTGTAATGAATGGATTTATGCGATAATATAACCAAGTCTACGTAACATATATATTCAAGAATAACCTATATCTAGTTCGCATTCATAAAAAAAAGATCATATATCTAAGTTTGCATGCTTTAAAAGTAAGTGATCATAACGGCAAGCACGCAAGCACGCAAGTACATAAACGCATCAAATCAATAAACACAACAATATAAATTAATAACAACTTAAACATAAACGTAAATTAAATTCCTAATGCGAAAGCAAATAACTAAATCATGCGTAAAGAAATATCATACTAATGACTAAATCATGTTTTAAAAAATAAATAACATACTAACGACTAAATCATGCTCAAACATTAGGTTGGATGAAACGAAATATGTGTGTTTCTCAAGCGGTACGTGGTGTTGTATCTCGAGTGCAGACCGCACTACCGTCCATTCGGATTCGGCTACGAAATTTATGTTCGGGTTTCCATCCGATATATCGCAAGAGAGAACACATATTCCATTCATCCGAAATTCATATCATACACCAATCCACAATACTCATGCGAAATAAAAGTAGGAAAATAAATTAAAAAAAGGATAAATAAATAAAAAGGGTGCCCTTAGGTCTAACCTCTTAAGTCGTCTCTCGGAAGTGTGGTACGCGGTTGTCGGAAGGGTTGATGCTCCGTAACTCCTCTGGTTCACTGGTTCATTGTATTCCTTCGTTGCCTCTCTGTTTCGGGTCGATGTTCCCTCTGTTTTGCTACTATATCACTCGCTGTTTGGCTGTTGTTTTCTGTGGTTTTAAGGGCTAGTTTTTGGACTGTTTTTGGTGATTTTATGGGCTAAAAGATGGGCTGTTCCGGGGGTCAAATAGTGCAGTTTTTGTGGTGGAATAGTGCAGTTTTACTGGGTAGTTTAGGGGCTATTTTTTTGGCAGTTTATGCGTGCAGTGCAAGGGGATTTTTCTGGTGGTTTATGCATGCAGTTTCGTTAATCCAGCAGTGCAGTTTTCGGTGTTTAGGAACCGGATACGCGTGAAACTAGACTGGTCTATTGAGGGGGTTATGCGGCTATTTGGGCGTGAGTTACTAGAGTGATATGCGGTTGTTTTGGGCATGCATTGAAGAGGGATATGCGGTTGTTTTAGGTGTGAAGGGAAGGGGAATATGCCGCTGTTTTAGGTAGTTTCAGGGGTGAATATGCGGCTATTGCAGAGGTAGGTTATGCGGCAGTAAAGAGTGCTTGCAGGGTTTTGTTTTTTTCTCTGTTTTCGTAAGAATGAGCTAGCCTGTAAAAGGTTGGGTTAAGGCTTCTTTTATAGGCAAATGGGTGGGGCTTGTCCTTGTACGAATAGGGAAAAGATTTAGCAATTATGAGGGGATATCTTAATTAGTATGTGATAAGGAAAAATTTATTTAATTAGGGATGTGATTTGATTTGATTTGATTTCTTCTCTTTTAATTAGGGATATGATTTAATTGAATTAGGAAAGTGTTTGATGAGATTTGATTTGATTTGATTTAATTAGGGAAGATGATTTGATTTATTTTTTAACATATGTTTAATGTGTGATTTTGCTATTTTGGACATGTTTGGGCGTGATTTAGGTGATTTGGGCGTGGGTTTGGTTTGGTTTAGTGGGCTTGGTGTGTGGTTTGGTGATGTATGGGCTTGATGTATGACTTGCCGGGGTTTTGGGCTAAGGATGTGTTTTAAAACAGAGGTCCAACAAGCAAACCCGAAGCTAAGTAAATGAATTTAGTCCAACAGGACATGGATTTCTGACTTTTCCCTTCCGACGTCCGTTTCCCGTCACTTCCAAAACTTAAAGATGAGTGTCTCCTTACAAGACTCATCATAAGGACTTATATACAAAAATGTAGTGCCTATAGTTGCCCCCACTTTGATGGGACTTGTTCAGTGTGTAACAGTGACAATCCTATCAAAGCTATGCAATGCATTTTTACTTACCTGGCTCGCCAGCTGCCTCCTGACTTGACTACTGCTTTGAACTGAGTTGATGGTGATACAATGGGCCCTCGACCCTGGGACGCATCCCAGAACTGCAACTGGTGTGTGTGGGCCCTCGACCTTGGGACACATCCAAAAAGTGATGAGGACGCATCCTGTAACTACAACTAATGATAAAGTGGGCCCTCGACCCTGGTACGCATCCCGGAACTACAACCGACAACGGGGGCCCTCGACCCTAGGACGCATCCCAATACCACTAACAATATTGGCCTCACCCTCAAACTGATGATG
>SKCR01051598.1:0-15462 GCA_019454045.1 Zanthoxylum bungeanum | reverse complement strand
TAGTGATTTTGCTGTAGGTGCAGTTTTGGGACAACGCAAAGCGAAGGTTTCCCAACCATTTACTACTCCAGCAGAACTTTGAATGAAGCTCAACTCAACTACACAACCACTGAAAAGGAGTTGCTCAGCAGTTGTGTATGCTTTTGACAAATTCCGCTCCTATCTGTTGGGTCCTAAAGTGGTGGTCTACACAGATCATTCAGCAATCAAATCTTATCACAAAGAAAGATGCCAAACCCAGATTGATCCGTTGGATACTTCTTCTGCAAGAATTCGACGTGGAGATTCGAGACAGGAAAGGAACAAGAAAACCAGGTGGCAGACCACTTATCGAGGCTCGAGAATGGAGAAACAGCTGGCAAAGAATTATCAATCAAAGAAACTTTTCCAGATGAACACAGTGTTCGCCATGAAACAACAGGAAGTCCCTTGGTATGCTGACTATGTCAACTACATTGTGTCAGGAAAAATGGCCGTTGGAATGGACAACTCAGCAACGGAAGAAGTTCTTCAAAGAAGTCAAGCACTATGTCTGGGATGAACCGTACCTGTTTAAACGCTGTGCTGATCAATTACTGAGACGGTGTGTTCCACAGGAGGAGGTCAACAGTGTTTTGCAACACTGTCATTCATCACCATACGACGGACACTTCAGCGGAAACAAAACTGCAGCCAAAGTCCTTCAATCAGGTTTGTTCTGGCCCACACTTTTTAAAGATGCTTATCTTTTGCTTTTCAATGTGACAGGTGCCAGAGAACGGGGAATATTTCGAGGAGAAACGAAGGACCGTTGCAAAACATTCTGGAAGTGGAGATATTCGATGTATGGGGTATTGATTTCATGGGACCCTTTGTTCCATCATTTGGAAACTTGTACATCCTGGTTGCTGTAGACTACGTCTCCAAATGGGTCGACGCAATTGCACTGCCATCCAATGATTCAAAAGTGGTGATCAAATTCCTGAAAAAGAACATTTTCACTCGATTCGGAACACCTCGGGCAATTATCAGCGATGGTGGCTCACATTTCTGCAACAGATACTTTGATGCACTCCTATCCAAATATGGAGTTACTCACAAGATTGCCACAACTTACCATCCACAGTCAAATGGACAGGTTGAAGTTTCAAACAGGGAGATCAAGAGAATCCTAGAAAGAACCGTTGGATCAACAAGGAGGGACTGGTCAACAAAACTAGATGATGCATTATGGGCCTACCGAACAGCTTACAAGACACCCATTGGTATGTCTCCATATCGATTGGTGTTTGGGAAAGCATGCCATCTACCAGTTGAGCTTGAACACAAGGCGTACTGGGCACTGAAGAAGTTGAATCTTGACTCACAAGCTGCAGGAGAGAAAAGACTTTACCAACTCAATGAATTGGAGGAATTTCGCCTACAGGCTTATGACAATGCCAAATTATACAAGGAAAAGACCAAAAAATGGCATGACCGAAAAATAGTGCACAGACAGTTGGAACCAAGGCAGCAGGTGTTGTTGTACAACTCGAGATTGAAACTTTTCCCTGGAAAGTTGAAATCTAGGTGGTCCGGACCATTTGTGATCACTCAGGTTTTACCATATGGAGCTGTTGAGTTACTGGATCCCAATACCAACAACACATTCAAGGTTAACAGTCAGCGAGTCAAACACTACTGGGGAGAATCATTTGAGCGACAAAAAGAAAGTGTCACACTCTCAGATCCAGCATAAATGTTCGAGAAGCAAAGTCTGGCTGACGACTTAAAACTTAGCGCTCGCATGGAGGCAACCCATGCAATTTTTTTATATTTTGTATATTGTGATTTGGTGAGATTTAATTTTGTGTGTTTAGTTTTTGCAGATTAAGTCATTTCAAGATGGAAGAAGCTCTCGCAAATCTTCACAAGCAATTTCCTTCTCTCCCTAAAAATCTCTAATGAAGTTTACAAAGCTCGCTTGGAACGGATGAGGTTACTGACAATCCATGGAATTCCCAATGACATTCGTTGGGTAATTGAAGCACGAGTCCGATTGGCAGGAGAGTCTTCTGACTCTTTTATTTCACATCTGCCTGGTTTTGGAAGAAGCACCTATGCAAAGAAACGTAGAGCTAAACAAATGGATGTTTGTTACAAATATGCACGATGGAATTGCAATACTCTTTGTCGTTCTTTAGGAATGGTGTCTGTTAATCGCGAAGAGACAAAATTAAATTCATTGGGATGGCTTGAGTAAAGAGTCTTTAGATGATATATCTTCGACTCTTGAGACGCATCCCAGTGGATATGTTCACATAGCCTTTCGCAGATTACATACACAATTTCAAAAAGAAAGACAACAGTTAAGTCTCGGGAATCTGACTCAAAAAGACCCTGTTGCCAATTTATAAGAAAATTGGATGGGAAGCTTGTCCCTGACGCATAGACGTAAATCAAGCCGTACTTTTTGTAAATATTCTCTTCTGTTTTTTTTTTTTTTTTTTTCCTAATAATTATTTGTTTTGTTGTTTTCTTTTATTTTCTCCGACAAGATCCAGATCTTGTTGACTATCACGATCTATTTTACTATTTGCTACTAATCGTCCTTTGGAAGATACTTGTGCTATTTTTACTCACCCTTTTCAGGTATTATAAATTCAACTCATCATTGCACTTTTGAAGACATCCAGAGTAAAAAATGGAAGCCACTTCAAGAAGACGAGTTGAAAACATTTGTGTGTTTTTGCGGGTAGTACTGTTGGTACTAACACCACAATACATAGAAGCAGCACAGGAATTGGGTCGAGTCTTAGCGCAAGGAATATGCACTTAATATATGGGGAGGTAATCTGGACTTATGGGGATCGTTTCAAAGGGCCAAGGAAGGAGGTAGTCACGTTTTGGGAATCATCCCACCCTTGGCAGAGGCAAATCTTATTGAACCATCAAACGGAGAGGAACTAAGATCGTACCAGGTATGTCTGAACGACTGATAGAAATGATTAACCGTGCTGATGCTTTTATTGCTTTGCCAGGTGGCTTGGGCACATTTGAGAAATTTTTATTGTACTATCTTGGGCGAACCTAAACATACACCAGAAACCAATTGGGCTGTACAACGTTGATGGGTTTTATGATTTTTTTGTGTGTTTCTTGATGATGCTCGAAGAAATGGGTTCGTGTCAAAACCTTTAAAAGAACTCATCTTTACTGCCAGCCAGAACTGCTCCAGATCTAATTGACCAACTCATAGCCTATGAACCAAAAGTTGACCCTATCATATCAAAGATAAATTGGTCCGAGGACGATCGTGGTAAGAGGCGTAGAATTAATCTGGATCTTAACCTTTAATTTCCTGTAAAATTTCAGCGAACCAGGTATTATCTTCTAAACTCTTCTTCTACTGTTTAAGACATTGGGGATAATGTCTCATTTAGGTTTGGGGGAGAGAATTAGTTGATTAGTACCTTGTTTTTAGTTTATATGTGGTTTTTATTTTTAGTCCAAATTTTTTCGAAAAATACAAAAAAATTGAAAAATTTTCAAAAATTACAAAAATATTTTGCATTTTTGTGTTTTTATTTTGACTAAAAAGGTGAAATTGGTAAAGGATAGCTGAGTAAGGAGTTTCACTCCTGAGACGTATCTCAAACCATCTATTTCGAAACAAGTTAATTTTTATTTATTTCCTTTTGAATTATTTAATTTGTAAATTCTCCATAATACTGACTAAAATGGATCTTCATATGCTTAGTTGGCAGGTATTATCAACATACATGGAAACATACAGACATGAGCTGTAATTGAAAAGTTTGTAATATTCCGTGCTCTAGTTTAATTGGAGGAAGCATCTATAAATAGTAATGAATAAAAAAAAAAAATTTTTCTGATGTACAAAAATAAAGTATCTAAGATCCGGGTTATTAAGTCTATAAGGGTGTTTTAACACCTAGTGCCCTAAAACCAACTGGTTTGGGAGTCACTGGCCCAAAGCTCGCTACATGGATCGAATATGCTTAAAAAAAAAATAAATATATATTTATATCTGAAGTCTGAGTAATTAAGTTCGTAGGGGTGTCTTAACACCTGGTGCCCTAAAGCCAACTGGTTTGGGAGCCACCAACCCAAAGCTCGCTACATAGACGGAAGGTATTGTATATAAATAAAAAGTCAAAATTCAGAAAAAGCAAAGAAAAAATCAGAAAAATCAGGAAAAGTATTCCATTGCTACAAAAAGGTGTGAAATCTGATAGAACTTTAGGACAAAAATATTACTCTCTTATCAACCGCACTTATCACTGTTGTGGGCAAAAATGAGTTGATTAATATTTTGTTGGCTGTGTATATGGAGAATGGTAAATATAATCGGAGAATTTACTTATTCGGTAATTTAGAAAGAAATAAAACAACTAGTAACTTGGAGTAGAAGTTTCACCTGATTAGTCACTAATTTTTTTCTCTCTTTTTGCTTGTCTTTTTGCTTTTGTGTGCATTAGTTTCACTGCCTTTTTACTTTTGTAAAATGTTTGTGGGTATCATTGCTGTAAGCCCTCACGAGACTACAACTCGTCCACTAGGGACACCTAGGGGTTTAAGGCTTGTTGCATATGCTAAATGCAACCGTGATCCCTACGAAAGTGGCTTAGTTAAATTTTAATTATGTTATTTTATTCTATGTTTTGCTCGAGGACTAGCAAAATGTTAGGTTTGGGGGTGTGATGAGTGGTATTTTTATCACTATTTCCCACTCATTTATCCTAATATTTTGTATAGTTTCTTGAGTCTTGTGAATTTTTTGATGTGTTTTGTGTTATTTGTAGATAAATAAAGTTTCAGGACATTCTGGAGGTGATTTGGGGCAAAACAGTGAAAATTGGCGAAAAAGGGCATTTTGGTAATTTCCGGCGTCGCGACGCCCCGACCTGCAGCGTCGCGACGCCCAGCATACGCCGAATCTGCTAACATGCGCCTGGTCAACTGGTCAGAATTTGAGAAGTTTGACTTTGCTAACGTGCGCCGTGCCACGTGTCACCATCACAGCCAATCTGCTAACGTGCGCCGTGCCACGTGTCATCATCATATGCTGCCGACACTCAGAGTTGACACGTGTCGCCTCGTCATCAGCCATGTCATCGGTCAAAAAGTCAACTTCGCCATGTGTCACGCCACGTCACAAGGTCAACCAAGTCAACTTGCCACGTCAGCATCAGCCAATCACAGCGTGACACGTGTCGCCACGTGTCGCAATCCTATTGTGCCGACAATTGCAATGCCGCGTCATCGCCACGTCAGCATGACGTCATCAATGACGTCATCACAATAATTGAGTCTTAGCCGCCTTGCCACGTGTCGCGTGAACAGTCAGCCGCCGTGCCACGTGTCGCCTCCTCAGCGTGCCACGTCGAACTATTCCAGCGTCGCGACGCTGAAGCAAAATTTTTCTATAAATTCAGCGCGAATTTCAGATTTTGCAGACCAATTCTCTCTCTTCTATTTCCGTGTAAAAAGAGAGTTTCTCTCTCTAGAATCTTTAGTTTTTAATTTTTTACTTTTGTAATTAATTTTTAATTACGTTTTGTAATAATAATAATTTACTTTCTTTATTTTACAGTTTTTACTATTTACCATGAGGAGGTAATTTCCCTAGCTAAGGTGAAAGGTAATTCTTTTACTGTTACTATTTAGATTAATCTCCCTTAAAAATAATATATTTACTATTTAAAATACTGATTAATAAAGGATACCGCTATATTGGTCGGTTGACAATTCAATTTAATTTGGTTTAACCTGATTAATCAAGGATACCGCTATATTGGTCGGTTGGTAAATTTATTTTCTGTTGGTTTGAACCTGATTAATCAAGGATACCGCCAGATTGGTCGGTTGGTAAATTTATTTTGGTACCGCCTTTATGGCTGGATTATGGACAAATATTACCACCTATATGGCTGGTTGGACTTAATTTGACTTAATCAGGATACCGCTAGATTGGTCGGTTGGTAAAATATTATCACAAGTTTATATATTATTTTACTGGGAGATATCTAAATAAGTAGTAGTAGAAATAATTCATTTTACCTTAGCATTTTATTTTATTTTACTTTTAAGCTTTTACTTTACTGCAATTACTTTTCAGCACTGTTACTTTATGGTTTTTACTTTTAAGTTTTTACTAGCCCTAGCTATGTGTCATAACTAAGTTAGTATCTAGGGTTGTGATGAATTTCAATATCACGGGTTTATAAGGGTTATATTATAATTTGGGTAATATAAAGATTTATTTATTGAGTCTTAATCTTAATGCTCTTTAATTAACTGGCCATTAATTAAATTGATTAGGTAAACTTAAAATGAACTAGACATAGGGATTTTAAGTTTAAGACCTTAGACTCAATAGCCCACGATCTTCCTTAAGGATAGATAACCCTTTTAATAGATTCCTTACAGGATAGGAATATACCTGTCGGGGGGGGTAGCCATAATTGGAACTTAATCTTAATGAATCTAGGTAATTTGGTTGACATAGACATATGGTTCAATTGGATTATTAGGTATTTGTAATTGACCATCGGAAGAGGCTTTTACATAAATTAGTGTTCCAGGTTAATAAATCAATATATTACCCAACTATAAGATAACCACTTCATCTTTAAATAATATTGGAATAAATCACAACCCTAGATAGTTTTTATATTGAATTTTCTTAAAATCTACCTTCGAACAATTTTATTTACTAATCTTTAAATTTAGAATCGTCGTCATTTCAAATCAATTAAACAACCTGTTAGATACTAGTAATCATTTAACCTCATAAAATTAATAACTTAGGTATTAAGTCCTCGTGGGATCGATACTTTTTATACTACTTGAACGATACGTACGCTTGCGTCATACGTGTGTGTTTACGCCGGTCAGGTACTATAACTATGAAAATAGAGATCGAGACATCTTAAACTGATCGAGGCATCAGAGGACTGAGAGTCCAACAACCACGACAATAGAGATCGAGGCATCTCTAAACTCTCACAAGCCACCGAGGGGCCCGAGTGCCTATTTTCATCTCAACTCCCACAGCCACTGAGAGGCCCGAGCGCCCATTTTCACCTCAACCAATCGAGGCATCTGAGGCCCGAGTTCCCATCTTCATTTTGTGACCGATTGAGGCACCAACATACCCGAGGATCCATCAACCAACCAATAACAACAAACAAACAAACTGCCATAGAACAAGGTAAGTCTAGCGACGCCAAATGAGTTAGGTAAGTACAAATATGACTTTGATAGACTTATCACTGTCACACACTATAAGCCTAACAAAGTGGGGGTGATTGTAGATACTGTATTTTTATGCACCTGAAAAATTTGGGAAGGTTGCAAGGTTCAATGCTGAAGGGAAAGAAAACTCCAAAAGACTCCAAAAGAACTACCAAATCTAGACCAAATCACTTATGTCCAAATTCGGACGGATATAATCTATGCAAGGCCAGATATGTGTCAGATTTCCAGATTAGTAGAATGATCGGATTTCCTATTTCCTTATTAACCACTTTCCTTCCCAATCACCTTTCATAACAATCATTTTCCTTTTCATTGTTTTCCATAACAATTATTTTCCTTATTATAGGAGATTTTCCTTTCCTCATCAACTACAAATTTGACATTACAAAAGACAGTGGGGCTTGGAAGAGAATAATTTAGAACTGAGAAATAGTAAACAAAGAACAGAGGAACCCCAAAGCCTAGAAACTACTAAGTACACAAAACATTATCAAATAGCTTCGAACCTTAATCCCAAAACACTTCTAAGACCACAGAAAACCCTTGAATTCTCTCCAGCAAGAGATCTGGTAACCAATCTAGACTTTCCAGAGGCGTTTCCCGAGCCATTGATATTTAAGGTTAGACTTGATGGCACATTTTTTTCACTTCTACATATCTATAAGATTATGCATTGACGGAGTATCTCCACCCGGGCATACTTTTATCACACAGTAAATCCGATCGTATAAACTGGCTACATCCGGCCGCGTACTTGTTTCCCTATGGTATATAGGATGGAAACCCAAATGTAAATTCTATAGCTGATTCCGAATGGATGGTAGAATATTTTGCACTTGTGATACAACTCCACGTACCACGTGAAAATGGTTGCGCGTGTCCATTTTCTTACTGTTTTATCAGTTCTGATTATTTTATAATTTCATTATGATTTCATTATTATGCTGTTACGCATGACCTTAACATGTTATTGGTTTTTAGCATATCACATCTCAGTTATTTTTACATGCATGATTCTGTGTTTCTGGCTTTTACAGCATATCCAGCCAGACTTCCATCAAGTCTGACCAGACATATAATTTCACGATCTATATCCGCTCGATAGTTTTCATATCTGGCCAGGCTTCTACAAAGCTAGGCCAATTAATGATATGTTTAAATTTTATTTTGGATTATTATGATTGCGTTGTGTGATATATATATTGTCATTGTATATACTGCATTATAAGACACATGAATCCTTTTTTTAAGCGTGGATATTATCCTGACATTAGTAAGAGACCATTTCGAACCCAAACGAATTTATGGTCAGACCTTGCGATGGATGTAGTGCGGCCTTAAATCATTCCCAGTGTCTTATATAGTGGGGCGACTCTTTTATTCTCTAGTTAGTTCCCCGCTGACTAATTCGTACTCTCTACAAGCTATGAACTCTAGAGTGTAGTGGTCGCCGATGTCATAGGCATAACGATAAATCCTGCTTTGCTCCTACAACCATGGACCAGTCTTTGGCCCAACTTCAGATTGAAATCCGCTGGGAAGAAGATAAAAGGAACAAAATATTTTGAAATAAGGGATCGATGGGCAGCAGATAAGAGGATTCCACTGGTTAGGGAGCATCGACTAATCAATCGAGATTATGACAATAGTCCCTCAACCTTCGAGATTCAGAATCGGTCTTCGTAAAACAGGCCAAGACTCCCAGACTATAAATTTACTGTGTCATCCAGAGACTTAGTTTCAGACCTCAAGAAAATGGGAAACGTGGTAAGATGGCCAGCACACTCTAGGGACGGGTCAACTAAGAAAGACACGAGTAAATTATGCGAGTTCCACCGAGACTTCGGGCACATGACAGTTGACTTTGTCGCTTTAAAGCTGGAAGTGTTAGAACTACTAAACAGTAGGTAAATAAATGACTTACTTACTGAGAAAGGCAAGACTACCTTGGCCGGAAGAGACGAGAGGGGTGAACGAGATGATGGCCCCCCACCGCCGCCTCCAATCGACAACATAGTCAACTATATCTCAAGCGGTTAAAAAATAAGCAATGTCTCTTATTCATCCACCAAGTGACACACGAGAGAAGCTATGGCCCAAACATTCTATCTTACGAGGTCGCTTGAAGAGGCATTTGTTGAGGCGGTTGTGAGACCCATAGGGCTGGATCGGTACCCCGCACAACGAAAGTGGGTCTAACTTATAGATATCAAACATGGATGTATTTTTAAATAATTTGATGGAATACTATATTCCATTACGAGTGCATAAGAAAAATTCGGGGCTGAATTGGAGTTCGGAAACTCAAAAATGAGAGAAAACAAAAATCGACAAGCGCACGCGCTCTACAGTGCGCTCATTGTGCCCTTTTTTTATTTGTTTTCATATATTTCCTTCATCAGCTCTCTGGAAACAGAGAGCTGAAGGAAATATGGCTTTTTGCCTAATTAATTTTATACATTCCCTAAATACTTTTAAATATCCAAAATTTAATATTTAACATTAAAACCAACATCAACACATGTTATAAAAATATTTTTCAAAATATCAAATATTTTACAAAAATATAAATTTATTTTAAATACGCACATGCGTAAATTTTAAATTCAAAACACAAACCAAATTAGAATCCCATAATGAAGTGGCTCATGAACAATTCTTGGTCACTCAAAGGTGGTCAAGTGATTCTTGAATGATAGTCATAGCTCCAAGCTTTCATCTAGAGTTCCAAACTCTAATTTTATGTTCCATGTCCAACATGAACATATTTGACCTATTACAAACATATTGTGTTTATCGTTCCAAAGCATCCATACACAAATTTATTAGCCTAATTTCAACTTCAAGCTATATTATTATGTATCAAATACAAAAACATAGCTTATTAGAGATGATCAAACTTACCTAGTAAGCTTGAACCAAAAATCCAATCTTCTCATCCTCGTTGAAAAATGTAGAGAACTTCCAAAGCTTGTCTAAACACTTATTTAGGCTAATTTCTCTTATGTTTTACCTTAATGCTTGCTTAAAAACTTGCTCAAGCTTGTCTTTTATAGTGAAGATTATGTAATTTTAATTAATAAAAATTCTAATAAACTTTTATGTGGGCTTAATCCATTTTTTCCAAATATGAATAATTAGGTGTGACTAATCACCTTTGTCTACCGCTTTGATTTAATCCAATTAAATAAAGACAAATACACCTATTATTAGATATTTATAATTACCAAAATATCCTTCAATGGTATAGATATTTATGAAATTACAACAAAGCCCTTGCGTGATTTCAGATTAATCCAATTAATCCAATTGGGTCAAAGTAAATATTAATGTTATCCAATAATATTTAATTGTTTTAATTGATTATAATATCAAATATTATTTATTATCAAACATTATTGGCTACCCAAGTGCTCAATGAGTACACTTCATATTGTGGGACTCTCTAAGTCCAGACATGTTCGTCATATAAGCCTAGTTTATATGTACGTAATTCGGCCACCTTCAAATTTTTTAAAAACATAGACGCCCTTTCTGAACTATACAAGTCAAGTTCATCATATATGTTTAACAATCCCTCTATTGTAGGATATCCGATTTGTGCTTAGGAAACATAGATTACACCGTCAAGTTTCCAAGGCGTACATCTCATGTCGACATGTCCATGATTCCTTACAACTAATCAAGACACCATTTCTGATATATGCAATCTATCCTATGTGTTCGGATTTGGCCAATGTCTTAAGAATCATGACATACTCACATGGATACCTAAACCCCTTATGGTACATATACAGGTCGTATATCCTATCTTGATATGCACTTGATTAACGAGTGCATCGGTCCACACCCAATGAACATCTAACAGTCAGACTATGAAAGGTCTTTGACATAAATGACATCAAAGTGTGGAGGATCACACACAAAATTAATGATATCCTATAGTCAAATGATCATATATACTACTCAACTCGAGGAGATTCCTATTGACGGTGGTGTGTATTTCTAACTATTAGGAATTATCTGTAAGTCATTCAGTATTCGCTCCAACGAATACCCACATGTCTATACGAGCTTCCCCTATGTTCGTGACATATTCTCAAGATGGATTTGGATGACGCAATACTACAAGTCTTTGAGACGCATTAGCGAGACATTACAAAAAGATGTCGAAGCACATTGGTGGTGAAGAGCAACGAATATGAAGACTAGTGCATATTGAAGAAAATCTTCTGTAGTCTTAGCTTAGGGTTCTATTTGTAAAGTGAATTGTTTCCTTAAGTCTCTAAGCTTATAGGACACATGCATATTCATATAGATGCATTAGGGTCATGTGCAAAATGTTTAAAACCTTCAAATCCTGTATTTTCCCACTGAGATCGACATACTGGTCCCTTAAACTGGCATATCGGTGGACCTGCTCTATTTTGCAAGCTCTTTGGAACCGAAATAGATCATACCGGTCCCATACCAATCTACCATACTGGTCCACTATGTATTGTACAACTACTGAAACCGACATACACCATACCGATTTCCATACCAGTAAGCTTATTTGTTGTATAGCTATTGGAACTGGGAATGACCATATCGATCATCATGCCAGTGAGCCTATTGGTTTTGCATATTTGCTGGAACTAACAAGGACCATACCGGTCATCATACCGATGACCATACTGGTATAACAGATATATTCAAACAATAATATAACCGTTGCTTTTGCCAGACTGGTATACTGGTATCTAGAGATATAGCTGTTAGGGGCAGTTTGTACTTTACTATAAATTGAGCCCCAAATTCGTGTTTGCCACATTCTTGAACCTTCATATAATTTATACCAAGGCAAAAACAGAGAGTTTACTTCAATCTTCATCATCATACACTCCCATACATCAAGCTCATATACTACACCTTCATATTAAGCAACTCACGTCTTGAATCTTTATTATCTTTGTGAGTACCCAAGTGATATTCTTAAATCTTTTTATCAAACACTTGAGGTTGTTAAATCCCTTTGTGAGTGGATAAACTCAGTAGGGTGAATTGTAAAGGTTTTTGAGTGAGCCTATTGTCAAAACTCATTGTAAAGGTTCTTAAGTGAGCCTATATCTAAAACTCATTGTAAGAGGTTTGGAGTGAACCTAGTAGGTATAACTATTGGTTGCGGGTGAGCCACAAAAAAACTCGTTGTAAGTTGTGGAATCAACATAGTGGAATCTTCAAGCACGGTTTGGGGGAATGGACGTAGGCATTGTTGGTCGAACCACTATAAAACACCAGTGTCATTTTCTCTATCCTTAAACTCTTTACTTATTGCAAGTTTATTTTATATATGTTTATTGTATAGAAACTTGCATTTGAGTCATATATTGTAATTAAGAAAATTGACCTAAGCTTAATTGGTAAAGCTACAAGCTTTGTAGCGTAAAATCGGAAAATATTTTTATTTCCGCATATTTAGGCCATCACCCAATGCACCCTATCTTGGGTACAGAAAGTTATGTGTTGTATTGCTTGTAGGCAATTTCACTTTACTCATGGTACATCGGGTTAAACCATTGGAACACCAATTCCAATATACTACATGTGCTAGTCTTCTACGTTATAGGAATTCGATCGTATTCCGAAACCAATGACTACGAATTCTTAATTTAAAAATAGATAATAATAGTAATAATATCCCAATATTGGACCACCTATTGGGATATATGCCCTAAAACTTCATGTAATGTAAACGAAATTATATTTTATGAAATAAAAAGATGCATTATTCATTTATCAAAGTGTTTGTTTAATATCACATATTGTAAATTATCTTGTTTATCCTTGATTACTCATGTGCCTTCAGACTTAATGTATGAGTGTCATACATAAGAGGATTTAAGTCCGAAGTAAATAATCTAAAATATTCTATAGAGAGCAAACAAAGCAGATACTTTGATTGTGGTTTATCTATAGTTATGGTTCATTCTATAATTGTATGGCAACCTTGATCCGAGATCATCCATGTGGTGACATGAGAATGGAGGCAACTTATATGATGTAATCATATAAGATTGTACCCATATAGAAATGAGTTTCTTATAATATCCGTTAAATAAAGAAATTAATTTTAATCTACTAGATGGTCATATATGGATTGATCTGAATCCTGAGTGTACTACAAACCACAATCATATATGGTGATGTCCTTTGATTTACAAAGGTGAGGTTAGAGTAGCAATCCCGACCAATAGCTACGTACTTTAGGGACATGATTTGGTGTGTAGCTGGGGACATTTTACATAGATATGGCGTTTACTCCTTCTTCTGAGAAGTAGAGGAGTATATTCCTTAAGAGTTGATTCGGTACTTGAACAATTAGAGCGCTCGAGTCTTTCTATTACGAATACAAATATTAACATTCATAATGTTTATGAATAGATCGTTCATTAGAGAATCAATGTCACTTACGGTAAAAATAATTAAAGGGGTATAACAGATATTATGACCCGACTCTAATTATGAGATACTTGTGAAAGGCCAATCCGTATGTATGACTATATTGATGGACACTGACGTAGTTTAGCTTATATTATCTATCTACGACAACGAGAGTTCAGCTTCAAATTTTTAATGGAATAACCCGAAGTTAATAATTCAGAATATTTAATTAATATTCCGGGATTATTGGAGCTCGGAACTGTATGTCCATTTGGTCCCCGTGCTACTCGATATACTGTAGCAGATTAAATATAATTGGATAGTCCAATTATATACTCACATATGTATATATATATATATATATATATTATTAATATGATTAAAAATATTATTTTTTCACACTTGAAACTATATATTAATTTTAATATATGGTTTTATAATAATTGATTATATGATAATTATTTAATATAAGTTATTAAGTTATATTTTATGATTTAATACATGTTTAAATTGTTTAATTCCAAAATTAGGTATTCGAAAATCTTTTTCTTGGTATGGAAGTTACAATTT
Organism: Zanthoxylum bungeanum; assembly: GCA_019454045.1. Taxonomy (NCBI): domain Eukaryota; kingdom Viridiplantae; phylum Streptophyta; class Magnoliopsida; order Sapindales; family Rutaceae; genus Zanthoxylum; species Zanthoxylum bungeanum. Next base: position 1,227 of record SKCR01051598.1, on the reverse strand, counting down.
TTAAATGGTAACAACATATTCTTATTTTTGTAACATATTTTTTTATGATGATAACATTAAGTAAAATTGGATGTTACTAAAAAAAGGGGAGGGCTGGCCGAAATTTCATAATAAGGAGGAGAAATGGTTTTTATTTTTATTTTGTAAAATAAAATCCTAAGTGTAAAAGGATAAATGTTATTTTTTTTAACATAATACACATTTTCCAAACCCTAGCCACCCTACTTCATCTTTTCTCTCAAGAGTTGAAAGAAAAGAGGAAGAGAAAAAGAAAAATCAAAATAGTTGTGTGACAATTGTTTAATCTCTAAAGTATTTAGAGGTTAGTTTTTAAATCTAACCCACACTTGTTTCAGTTAGTTGTGAGACATTACACAGAAGGCCATTTGGTGTTGAAAGAAAAATCGCCATCTTCTCATTTTCTTTACTACCTCATGGCAGTGAGCAGATTCCGCTCTCTGCCGCCACTTTGTGTTGTGTTTTTGGTTTCAATGTGATTTGGTTTTAATCCAGAAAAATTGGGAAATATTAAGAGGTGTTTTAAGACAATTGTGGGGCTATTTTGATTGAATCAGACATGAAATATTGCTGGAATATGCACAAAAGAGGGGCTGATTTAAGCAGTGTTGTAGGAGCGAAGCGGGGTTTACCGCTATGCCTATGATGTTCGGCGACCACGACACTGTTGAGCTCGCAAATCGTTGGGTTCAGAATGGTCCCTTACTTATGCCAGTATAATGGACGGGTTCACACAATGGTATAGCCAAGTCTTATGCAATTCATACAAAGTAATTCAAATAAACAAAAATTTGTACACTCATTAATATTAATAATCACAATAACATAGTTCCAAAAGCATATTAAATTAAGAAATACGAGATGCGATAACGAAAATTATAATAAACAGTCAAAAGCAGGAAAAATGTCAATAAATAAATAGCAAACAAAAGGGGGGGTTAATCACACATATATGAATATTTCCCGAGTGGCACGTGGAGTTGTATCCCAAGTACAAACCACACTACCGTCTATTTTGGGGCTGGTTGTTTTTCAGTTTATGTTTTTGGTTTCTCTGTTTCACGCCACTGGTTGTTTTTGTCTGTTTTTTGTTGTCTTTCGATCTTGGTTTTCTTTGTTGTTTCGGTGATCCCTTGGTGTTTTTTTACTCTCGGTTTCTTTTTTGTTTCGGTGATTGAAGAAGAAAATGAGCCTTAGGGTTTTTTATGT
>SKCR01051597.1:0-15264 GCA_019454045.1 Zanthoxylum bungeanum | reverse complement strand
ATAATATAAAAAGAGTACGAGTTTCTTTCATGTGAGGACTCCTACCGAGCCACGTTAGTTAGACGGTGTGTCCAAACCAAAAACCGAATTTTTGTTGGACATGATAAGGTTTATCACGAGTCGCTCTGAGCTGCTATTTCCTTCTACAGGATATGTCTTAACAGTGCAAAACTTATTTAGAATAAGGGTTCCATATAAATCTGTTTGACAGATATCATATAGAATATGAACAGGAAGAAACGAGGTTTCTCATTCCTGATAATTTGGGAATGCCAGGCATAGAGTTTGGATGATACCAAACTAAGGACCCAAATTGGATAAGTGCCATATAGGTTATCCCTAAGGGAAACCTTAAGTATAGTACTTGTAAATCCCACATGAGAACAATATAATTGTTGCTCACATGCGGTTTTCCTGAGAGGATTACCGATATGCAGTGTTAGTGGGAGGATAGTGATACTCGATGAAAATCGGAGTAATACTGTTCAAGGCACGAAGTCCGTAATGGAACACAAATAGTTCATCTATGATGAAACTATACCATTAATCTTCAAATACACAAGAACTAGTAGATCGGATAGAGTCAGAAAACAACCTAGGTTATGGGTTTTTGATCTCGCCCCATAAAGATGTCAATCTTATGGTGGTGTACCATCCGACTACGTTTATGAGGAAGTGATACGAGGTATCGACTCCCTATTATGGCAAAGTGCCATGAGTCCGAAATGGATTCCATGTATAACAACTATGTTTGGATACTAGTTGTTTTACCACAAGGCGTTGTGCCTATGGTACATTAAACGTCTTCAAGGAAGCCATACATGGATGGCAACATACCAACGTACAAAGCTAGGCTTTTGACGGAAAGGTATCGTTATCAACATTGTGGTAATAACGGTTCAACCTTTTACCTGTTGCCATGGTAAATCCATTTTGAAATGCTTGAAAATAACTATATATTTCATTTATGAAATATGTCAGTTATAATCAAAATCGCTTTCCTGAAAAGGAAACCTTTTGGAGGATGTTTACAACATCCTGACGATTTTATATAACCGACAAACAAGTTTGCGGTTTATTCGATCCATGTTTGGATTGATGCAAGCATAAGGTTCTTGGAACTGACGTTTTGAAATAATCATAATGGTTTATGATTTGACTCAAAACGAAATATTCTTGTGTATATAAGGAGCGTAGTGGGAGAGGCGCACTGACAGTGAAATTCCATATAGCTATTGTTGAAAGCTTGGCTTTCAATAGAAATTCTCCGTAGAATTCTGGGAGTAACAACCTTTATTCAAGAATAAAGATCTATTGGGATAGATTTGGAGTTGTTAACACTCTCTGGAAATTGTACATTTAAAATGTACTTGATGGGGTGTCTCATACGCTTCGAGCATATGGAGTCACAATCGGGTCAATCCAAGTGATAGTCACTGGATTGAAGTTAAGAACATCTGTTAGTATCTCTGAGAACTAAAGATCTATCTTTTACTATGGAGAAGGAGAACTTGAAGTGACTGGGATCACTGCAGCAAGTTTCCAAACGATTATATACTGCGGTACTATAAAGTTTGAATAACGGGACAGTGAGCTGGAAATCTTCCAAGCAAGATAACTGTTGCCGGAATAAACAACAAATGCGGATTATTGCTGCAGCTGAGGCGCATAGAATCTTTTGGGTCGATAGTAAATCTAATTAGATTAGATATAGTTCTGTTAGCAGCTGAGCTAGGCGTCAGCACAGGCTAAGAAATTAAAGGTCTCATCGACGATCCAGATATATACTTCATATCATCTGATTCGTTCGGATCATACATCGTGCGATGTGATGATCGTATAAATCGCGTCAAACAACAAATCCGCTGACAAAAACCTTTTCTCAGCAATTGAGCGAACCTTACATAGTTCGAGTGTAGGACACTTGAGTGACTCGCTACGTGCCAAGTGGGAGATTGTTGGATAATATGACCCATAGCGTCACTATTGCACAGATCATGTGTGTTGTTGTAGCAAATTAACTATGTAATAAGGAAATTGCACTCTCATCATTTGTGATTAGATCACCATAGATATATAAATGAAGAGAGGTCCCTATGATTAGTTCCTGGATTGAGATGATATGAGACAGTATCAGTCCACGAAGGATTAATCATTAAATATCCCTAGCCGTAGTATTATCGAGACTGGACATCGATAATGCGGAATAGGCTAGTATGCACTTGTGCGCGTTGTGAGGGCACAACGACATAGTTCTCATATATATAAGTATGGATACTTGTGCAAGTGCGATAGGAGGTCGTGTTTCACCGATGGTACGGGAAACAGCTTCGCTCTGGATAGACCCTTCGGAATCCCATTGGTATTATGACTAGGTGTCTATGGGAGGCCGAAATCAAGGTAGGTGTGTATAGTCTTAACCTGAGACTTACATCGCTAATACTTACGACAATCGGTAAACTTTGGTTTTGGTGGGTGGGGGATCTTAACTGGTTCTGTGTTCACCTCTTCTGGGTTTATCAGGAATCGTAGTGTATTGGATGTGATGTCAAGACGGAAGTGTCACTCCAGTCATAATGGAGATGATGTCACGCAGGATACGATATTAGTGCTCTTAAGTGATGCGCATCCAATCGTGATATTATGACCAGGTCATGAATATCCGATTATAGAGACTAGTTACCAGACATCCGATATGTGTTTCGGACGGGGCAGACACTTATCCAGCCCCAGCCCTAGCACGTGACTATCCGATACTGGAACCGATATGCACAATACATTAGTATACTACGCTTGATACAGATCTTAATATTCTTAAATGGATATGTCCGGAGAATTGGGTAGACTTGGTGCTTTGCTAGGAGTCGACCTTGTCTCGTAAATCGGTAGAACGTAGTACTTGGTACGTACGTGATTCGGATACTCCGACGACCGTATTTACTGCCAGATTATCCGGGGATCTCATGGGTCGCTTCCCGATAATCCACCGATGACGCACAACTCGCACTCTTGAATAATCTGGGATTATATAGAAAGAGAGAAAATTAATCTAGGATTAATAACGGAGATATTTTATCCGGGATAAAATGTCGTCTAAAGAGAGAGAACGATTAATTTGGAATTAATCGATGAATTAATATATTCGATATATTAATGTGAAATTAGATTTCGACGCGGAATTAAAATTAGATTTTAATTCGGGCAAACGAGTTAATTTAGAATTAATTCGTTAGCGACGTAAATAATAATTTCGCCAGGCGCAATTATTTATTTAAATTCGATTGAATTAACGTCGCGACGTAAGCACGGTATTTCGGAAATATCGAACCCGAACGCGTGAGTGCACGTGGGCCCACTTTCATTTGGAAACGTGTGGGGCCCACATGACACATGTCATTCTAATGCTTTGCATGTAGATTGTGTACATTGCACTCAATGTCATTGCATGGTTTGAGTGTTTGACACTCTAAGCCATTGCATGTTATGTGTCATAATTTTATTATTAAGTTAATGAAAATTATGGCATAAATATAAATTGATTTTTGGTAAATCATTTTAACAAAAAACCAAAACTTATTCTCTCTCATTTCTCTCTTCTCTCACGCCCAAATGAAGAAAATCTTCACTGGTTTGGAACCAGAAATGGCGTGAACAAAGGGAAGCCAAGAGTGGTTTCTCATGGTGAAAAATCAAGTGCTAGCACACTTACAAGTCTTGCGAAGGTGGTAGGGAGGTTCGACCATGAGGCGGGACTCATCCGATGGAGTTGGGAGCTTCGTTTTGAGACCCGAAATTCTGTTTTGCAAGGACAGTGGACTGTTGCAGTTTGGCGTGAAGGGCAGTACGTTTTTGGCCTTGATTCGTCTTCAAATCGACATAACCGATCAATGTGAGTATTCTGCTACCTCTGTTGATGTATTCATGCATTATTTCATGTCTTGATTTGATCTTGGGACCTTAGAAATAACCTACATATACCCATATTAATTTTTTACTCGCACGTGTTTTCCACTCCGTCAACAAAATTCTTGTGTTGATTTTGTGTACTACTTTGATTTTTCATTGCTTTAATATCTTGCAATATCTTATACTTTCTTATATTAAGGGTGGTTGATAAATCGTACCATAGTCGCTCTAACATTGACCTGTCTGAGATTATAGTAGTTGAATAATTTAGTATTGGGTCAGAAATTTGGACAAAATTGATTTTTTCAATTGGTGTCAGAGATTGATTTTTCGATATCTGACTCTTAACTATGAAAAAAGCCAAACCTTGAATTGTCCTCATTTCTTTAGTGGAATTGAGTATCCTCATTGGAAGGTTCCTATGTGAGTGTCCCTCAAATCCTTAGACGATATGGTGTGGATGTCAATAGCATGTAGGGGAAACCTTCCTTGGTCAACGTTGATGGGGTCTATTCTCTTAAAGATAAACTGACTTGGACAAGAGAGGAGTTTGAAATGAGCAATAGGAATAGCAAGGTTATAAATGCCATTCATGCTGCTATTTGCTCCACAGAGTTTTGGATAATATCTATGTGTGAGATAGCCAATGATGCATGGGACATCCTTCAGACTGTACATGAAAAACCATTGTTCGTTAAAAATATTAGACTCCAATAACTTGCTACAGAGTTCGAATAAGTTAGGATGAAATATGATGAAACTCTTGACCAGTTTAATGACGAGATTAACGATATTGTTAATTCTGACTTTAACCTAGTTGAGACTATTCATACAAATAAGATAGTTAGAAAAATCATTAGATCATTGCTTGAAAGGTTTTTACCTAAGATTATTGCCATTGAGGAAAACAAAGAATTAGATAACCTAAATTTAGAGGATCACATATGAAATCTCTAGGTGTATGAGAGCAAACTTCCTGGTCATAGAAAACCCAAGAACATAGCTATGAAAAACATGAAGGAAATTACCAATGATTCATCAAGTGATGATAAGGATAATGTGCTCATAGATTAATTTAAACTGTCACTCATTCAGTATATATCTTATATATAAAGTATAAACACACATCTCTATCATATGATTTTGGTCTGATTTTCTTCACGTGGGCATCACATGCTATGACCCAAATAAAAATTAGACACAAATCTTTATCATATGGGTTACACTTAATTAATTTTAAATAATTGAAATGGTGAAGGCTAGTTATGTAAGTTTACAATCAAACTATCATTTTTCAAATATCAGCCACTTTTGTAACTTAAATATCTAACCCTTAGCTGGTTTATATCAAACCATGGGCTATGCACGTAACATATGCTTCTTCATCAACCCCTCTTATTATGATATATATTGGAACCTTCCTTCTATCTTTCTCAACAAAATACTCACAAATTTTCAATGTCTTTGTTTCTCTTAGTCTATTTGTTCTTCAATTAGCCAATGGCCAAACTTGGTAATCTCACAAAACTCAAGTCAGCAATGAAGAAATTGCCATCTTTCACTAGGGTTTCACACACCACAAGAATAAACTCTTTGATGTTCACACCTACAGCTACTTTAGCCATAGAAATGAATGGTGGTGGTGATTACTTAAAGGAGCTTCATGCGGTTTACATAGGGAAGTCACGTTGACAATACTACCTGAGCTCCGATATACTTTTTCACCCTTTATTTCAAGAATTGATTGAGATGTCAGGTGGGTTTGATGATTATGGTGAAGTTGTGGGTGCTAGTGAAGTTGTGTTGTTTGAGCACTTGTTGTGGATGCTTGACAGTGGTAATGGAAATCAGCTTGGATCCATGCAAGAGTTTGTTGAGTCCTATACTAGTTGAGTTATAATAAAGTTGTAAAGATTGATTAGTTTTTAGGTCTATTTAAAGGAAATAATTGTAGAATCCAGCTGCTATGCATGCATCACCACCATCATTGCATGACTCCATACAACTTTAGGTGGAGTGCTGAAAATGGTGGAAGCTTACAAAATAGCTTTAGGTGCATTTGTTGTTTTATTGACTTTTGAGTCATGAATTTTACTATAAATATGGAGCGCACACGACAACAAAACTGGCATTTGTGAGCTCAATTTATCTCAAAATATTAAGCTTCAAGTAAAGAAAGCTTCTGAGTGTTAGAGAGTGAGGTTTTTTTGTAAAGACTGTAAACACTTGTAAATTCTATTCTTGTAGTAATAGAATCGGTTTTTTCCTCAAAACACTCTTCAGTGATAAGAGAATCATAACAAGTGGTATCAGAACCTTGGTTATACATTGGGGGTCGTAAAATCGAAGAACATAACCATGTTCAGAAAATTCGGGTTTCGGGAAAGTTTTCAAAATGCTTAGTCTAATTCTAAAGCATGTTTCACACCTTATATTCTAATTGAGTTTCTCGACTATAGATCATCGGAGGAACTGCAATATTCTTCGACGAAGAGAAGTAGTACCAGCAAGATCCTAAAATCAGTGAGTGGACTCTTTTTCTCAAATTGATAGTTACTGATTTGTTTTGAATTAAGAATTATTTTTGAGCACATAGGTCGTTAGCTAAGTTTACTTTCAACTAAGTTTTTGAATGAGAAATTTTTAAGATTTTTTAGAAAGTGATATTTTTAAAGCATGATTTTTGATGATTTTTTATGGCATGGGGAAAAACCCACCTCAGATGTAACTTGGTAAAAATATTGGAATTGATGATTACTGGAATTGACGGATTAAGAACATGTGCACATATAGAGCAGGACTAGGGGGATGATAATACGTAACGTTCTTAGATCCTATATTCAGGGCTCGGGGGACGGCGAGACGTAACGCCCATATACCCTAGATTCAGAGTCAAGATAATAGCATGGACAACAAACCTGGCTCTATTTCAGTGGCTTGGGGGACGATGAGACGTAACACCCCAAGACCACCAATTTAGGTGTATGGGGGGACAGTGACATGTAATGCCCTCTCGCATCAGGTTTTTCATAGATAGATTTTCAGATATATATGACTTTTTCAGAAATTTTGTTTTATGAAAGATTTAACTAAAAGAGTTTTAGAAAGAATTCAGGTTTACAGAAAGACTCAGAGTTTTACAGATAGAAAATATTTCCAGAATTTTTTACAGAAGAGTTGTTTTTCAGATAAAAAATAGATTTCAGAAAAAATTATTTTCTTGAGAGGATTTCAGTTTCTTGAACCATGAATTTATCATAAAGTATTTCAATATTCAGTATTAAAATTGTCAACTCACTAGGTCATGCAAACAATCTAACCCTCATACTCCCGATTTTCTATTTTGTAGGTTACTTGGAGGACGAGCTCGAGAGGATGGATACTGATGGCAGTCACTAGGGTGTTTTGGTCCAATAGATCGAGTATCGAGTTACAGTCCAGTCAGAGTTGAAGTAAAGTTGCATGCATACTCTAGTATTGTATAAGCCGTTGTAATAAGTTAAATGTGTCCATTACAGAGTTGTAAGAGAAGTGTATTTGAGTATATAGTTATAAGTATTAAATTACATTGCATGTTGTTGATTTGGGAAATAGTCCTATGTAGGAGTTTACATTTGAGATAGAGTTGTAGTATGGATCAGAATGTTAGAGGCTCGGAGGGATAGATCAGTGTGTTTCCTGCCGGTATCATCTCGTGGAGGGGGATGGTACATATTGCCATCTCGATACATGTCTGATCGGATATTATATTTAAATTATATGTCCTATAGGACGTAATCAGGTTCCATAACTTCTGCAACTTACAATCTACTCATTCACTAATAGTCGTGTTTGGTCCGGTCGGATGTAGGGTTTTCAGGTCATGTTTGACTGAATGTTCTGTTTATAGAGAATGTAGGCCAGACATAGGTGATTTCTGACTGGATTTTGGTGGTTTTGGGTGTTTGTCCTTAGAGTTATTTTCCTTAACATCATTCATCCTCGTAATTTCCCAATTTTCAAATGGTGTCCCCGTAAGAGACTGATAATCGGGCTATACGTACAGTCACCCCCACTTTGACAGGCTTGTGCAGTGTGTGACTGTGACAAGTCAATCAAAGTCATGCATGCATGGATGAATTCCCTACTCTGATGGGGTTTCTTTGTCCTATTAGCTTGATGTCATCCTTGATTAGGCACTCCTTGTGTTAGAGGGTTTTCTTCACCCCTTTAGGAATCCTTTTGGCCTTTGGTGCGCTTTGCCTATAAAATGTTATGGTCGGCCCCTTGGCCTGCTTACAGTTTCCTTCTTCCAATTGATTGCTCAGTTCCCTTTGGTCTTATGGCACAAGATCCCGTTGTGTCCTTTATTTGCGGGGTGGTAGACTGGTCTGTTGGAGTTTCTATAGGTCCCAAGATCAAAACTCAAGCATGAATCATAAGCGAATACAACGACGGAAGTGCGGAATACTTATATCGAGCGGTTGAGAGACGATTTGGCAACAAAAACGAACTGAAATTCTGCTCACTGCCCACTGCTCATGTGCGCCCACTGCAGCAGTTTGGTGGTCTGTTTTTACGCCATTTTGAACATCAAAAACGAGCTTCAAGCTTCATCAAAACGTTCCCGACTCATGGGCGAACCTCCCTACCACCTTCGCAAGACTCGTAGTGTGCTAGCACTTGCGGTTATCACCATGAAAATGCAACTCTTGCTTCCCTTTGTACACGCCATTTCTGGTTCAAAACAGTGAAGAAAAATGGTCCTTTTCATGAGAAGAAGAGAAAGAAATGGAGAGATAGAAATGTGTTTGCATGTTACCGAAAAGTGTAAAGCCTTTTTGATTATATATTTTCCAAAAAATATAATCAATTTCCATTCTTTCATCTAATAAATTAAATGAATTTTGGAGCCAAAAACCAAAATTTTCCCTCCACTAGCTTTCACTATTCCCATCAACTTTAAGTCATATCAACTTTAATAAAGTGACATGTCTTTTAATCAATCAATCACATCAATCAATCACATCACTCAAAGTGACATTTGTTTTGACGCTTGATGTGACGAATGATTGACGCTTGATGCGACTTGCGATGCCGCACTCGAATTCGAAATACGAATGCGCTCGCAATCACACTCGGGCTCGAGTTCGTTAATTCCAAATTAACGATTTTTCCGTCGCGTCGTAATTAAATGATTACGCCTAGCGAATTCACTATTCACGTCGCTAACGAATTAATTCTAAATTAATTCGTTCACTCACCCGAATTAAAATCTAATTTTAATTCCGCGTCGAAATCTAATTTCGTTTAATATATCGAATATATTAATTTAATCGATTAATTCCAAATTAATCGTTATCTCTCTCTAGACGATATTTTATCTTAGATAAAATATCTCCGTTATTAATCCTAGATTAATTTTCTCTCTCTTCTATATAATCCCAGATTATACAAGAGTGCGAGTTGTGCGTCATCGGTGGATTATCGAGAAGCGACCCATGAGATCCCCGGATATATTGGCAGTAAATACGGTCATCGGAGTATCCGATCACGTACGTACCAAGTACTACGTTTTACCGATTTACGAGACAAGGTCGACTCCTAGCAAAGCACCAAGTCTTCCAATTCTCCGGACATATCCATTAAGAATATTAAGATCTGTATCAAGCGTAGTATACAATTGTATTGTGCATATCGGCCCAGTATCAGATAGTCACGTGCTAGGCCTAGGGCTGGATAAGTGTTTGCCCCGTACGAAGCATATGTCGGATGTCTGGTAACTAGTCTCTATAATCGGATATACATGACCTTGTCATAATATCCCGATGGCCGCGCAGCACTTAAGAGCACTAATACCGTATCCTGCGTGACATCATCTCCACTATGACTGGAGTGATACTTCCGTCTTGACATCACATCCAATACACTACTACGACTCTCTGATAAACCCAGAAGTGGTGTACGCAGAACCGGTTAAAGCCTGTACCACCAAGACCAAATCCTATCGATTATCGTAAGTATTAGCGATGTAAGTCTCAGGTTAAGACTATACACACCTACCTTGATTTCGGCCTCCCATAGACACATAGTCATAATACCAATGGGATTCCGAAGGGTCTATCCAGAGCGAAGCTGTTTTCCGTACCATCGGTGAAACACGACCTCCTATCGCACTTGCATAAGTCTCTAACACTTATATATGAGAACTATGCCGTTGTGCCCTCACAACGTGCACAAGTGCAATACTAGCCTATTCCGTATTATCGATGTCCAGTCTCGATAATCTCCGGCTAGGGATTTAATGATTAATCCTTCGGGGACTGATACTGTCTCATATCATTCTCAGTCTAGGAACTAACCATAGGGACCTCTCTTCATTTATATATATCTATGGTGATCTAATCACAAATGATGAGAGTGCAATTTCCTTGTCACATAGTTAATTTGCTACAACAACACAATGATTTGTGCAAATAGTGACGCTATGGGTCATTTTGTCCAACATGGTCATCCCCCAAACCTGACTCAGCTTACTGCCCTTCGTTACCTGCAACGGGTTGTAGACACTGGATTTTTGCATAAGCCCGATGACGATCCTCGTATGGAGACACTACCTGAAAAGTTGCAGAAGTTACGGGAAACGAATGTCGGAAGGAAAGAAACCTTCAAAATTAGCACCATATCAGATTCGAACTCACTAGCCAGCCTCAGATTCACTCAGTCACTTTATGTTTCAAACCTTAGCCTCGGCCCAAAAACCCCTGCAACCTATGAAAGCCCATACAATCCATGCACACGCCTAAGGCCCATACAATCCACCATCCACATGCCTAAGACACCATCTACACGACCAAACCTTCCTAAACAGCTAAAATCCCAAGCAAAACACATGCTTAAAATCCCCTTAAATCACTTTCCAATTTAATAATATTTGAAATCCCTTCCTCACCAAAATTCATGAGAGTTTTTCCAAAATAAATATTCCCTAAATCATCATGATTTATTTCCATGATTTAGAGACCCCTTGGCATTATAAAAAGGAGCCATTACCGAAACTTAAGGGGGGCTTTTAGTGTGAACAAACAAAAAAAAACATATTATTCTTCTTCTTTCTTACACGGCAATCATCAACAAAATCAAGCCACAAACAGTACCCTCCACCGAACAAAACAACAACAAAACTAAAGCCACAAATAGTACCCTCTACCGAACAAAACAACAACAAAACAAAGCCACAAAGAACCATCACCACAAAAACAACAAACCAAGCCCAAACAACCCCCACCGACCAAGCCACAAAAAACAACAATACCGAAAACAATAAAAATGGAGTGTGAAAGAGAACAGCAAAGCAGAACGTGAAGGACAACCAAAACAGAACCACCGACCAATGTGAGAGGAAAGACAACCAATACCGTGAACAAAAATCAGCAGCATAACCGAACAAACAACAACCCAAGAAAAAAACCAGAAAGCCAAACAAAAACAACCCAAAAACAGTCCCAAAAATAATGAGGAAATCTCCAAAAAAAAAACAGTGAGAAAAGAGTAGCGAAAACCGAGACAAACACAGCCCAAAAACAACAAAACCAGCACCCCAAAAACAATAAAAATTGCAGCAAAAAAACAGCAAACAGCAAGCCAAAAAATAGCGAGCAGAAATAGTGAAACAACAAACCATCGATCCTTCCGGCGTAGGCCTAACGCACTTCTAAGAAAGTAACTTAAAAGGTAAGACCTGAGGGCATCCTATTTATTTTTATAGTTCCAGACATGGCATGCCTGGCTGGCCATGAAATACATCCAGCCGGGTATGCGAAGTCCTACATTAAAGAATGCAAAATTTCTGGACACATTATTTTTTCTTCTTCGGCACTTTATTATTTTTTTTTCTATTTAAGGTTATTTCTTTTATTTATTTATTTATGCACTTTCATCGATATTTTATTATTCCGCATTTATTTTTGCTATTTAGTTTGATTATTCCGCCCTTTTTTTTATGACCATTTATATTTAATGGTTATGTGTGTTATTATCTCTTGCGGTATATCGGATGGGAACCCAGACATAAATTCTGTAGCAGAATCTGAATGGACAGTAGTGCGGTCTGTACTTGGGATACAACTCCACGTATCACTTAGGAAATACCCATATATGCGTGACTAACCCCTCTTTTTTATTCGATGTTTATTTATTGACGCTTTATTTGCTTTTGATTATTATGACTATTATGATCGTACCTTATATTTCTTAATTTAATTTTCTTTTATTTATATTAATATTTATGGTGTGCAAATTTGTGTGTTTATTTGAATTATCTTGCATTAACTGCATAAGACTTGGCAATACCATTGTATGAAACCGTCCATTATACTGGCATAAGTAAGGGACAATTCTGAACCCAACGGTTTGTGGTATTCCCTTTCGAGGAGTGAGTGCGGCCTTAAATTATTTCCCAGTTCACACTGGGTGGCGACTCCTTTATTCTCTAATTTAGTCCCCCGCGGGCTACTCCGTACTCCTTATGGTCTGTGATCCCAATAGTGTCATGGTCACCGAACACCAAAGGCATAGCGGTAAACCTCGCTTCACTCGTACAGATGGCGACTCCACTGGGATAGAGAATCGGCCCTGAAACAATGCCTTATAGTTTACGTGGCTTTGGCTTTGGTTAACCAAGTCTCATATATTTTGCATACCCTCTTTACCCCGATGGCGTCATGTATCGTGAAGTCACTTTCACTCAAGACGGCGGATCATTATGTGTTGACCATCACTCGTTGGCACGTACCCTAGGGTATAAAAAAAGGAGCGCTCACGTGGTCGCTCGAAACCATGATTGGGGAGACCTAGTTGTTAGTAACCCTACACTGGCGAAAGTCTTTATCGATACCCTTATAAGCCCACATATGAACCATAGTTATATGTCCTATAGAAGCTACCATTGTGCTTGTGTTTGGGACCATTATCATTTGGATCCATTTGGGCTTCTCGTCCTATGATATAAACTTGTTGGGCCACTTAAACTGGGACGAGTTTGTATCTTATGACGATTGGGCCAAAAGTTTTCAAAATGATGAAGGGCCACCTTGTGTTTAGGCCCCATATCATTTGAAGTTGTTTAGTCACCTTATCGTAAAAGTGTAAACCGTTGGGCCTTTTCAACTGGGACAAGTGTTCACCTCGCGATAATCTAATTGAACGTCTTAAAATGATAACGGGCCAACTTGTATGAAAACCTTGATGGGCCTAGAAGGTCCAAATATGATCCGAATATGCCAAATGTATGAGTCTGATATCCGCACTGGCTTTCATCCAGGAAGGGTATGCCTTGTTATAGCATATTTGTATACTTTTGGATATCTATAAGTCCATCCCCACAATCGTGATTAATGAGGGCCCAATTCATCATTTCTAGACAATGGCACGATCCCTATAATAGGCTTAGTCAATATTGTAAATGGGTGGTCATTGTCTGTTACTGATGAAAAGGTACTGAGGTAGCCAAGGTTCACCCCCTTAACATAGGAGAGAACGATTCCAGGAAGGGTATGCCTTGTTATAGCATATTTGTATACTTTTGGATATCTATAAGTCCATCCCCACAATCGTGATTAATGAGGGCCCAATTCATCATTTCTAGACAATGGCACGATCCCTATAATAGGCTTAGTCAATATTGTAAATGGGTGGTCATTGTCTGTTACTGATGAAAAGGTACTGAGGTAGCCAAGTTCACCCCCTTACAATATGAGAGAACAATTTTATGTACCCCACATTGGTGCATAAAATGAGCCATACCAAGGAAAAAAATGGATTTACCACGAGTGTGAGAGGAATAAGGTCAGAAGGATTATGCTATTTTGATAACCACATGCATCTCATGTTGGGAAGCGGCCGCGAGTGCGCAGCGGAATATAATAATTAAAATTATGATGTCGCTATCCCTTTGCCCAAGACCCATTTATTTTGATTATTCTACAAGCCTAGGCATGTTACTATATATTCTAAGCATAAAAAATCATAAAACATGCAAAGAACATAAACCTAACCATGCTAACTATCATAAGAACTCTAATTAAAATAAAGAAAGAAAAAGACTTACTTGAACCGAAGACTCTTCCAGTCCTCCCTCCAATCTACAGGCTTTTCTCGAACTCAGCAAGCTCTTCCATGTTCCAAGAGCCACCCAAGTGTGTGGCCTCCAAAGATGCACACATCAAAGCCAAAACTCAACGGCAAGACTACACCTTGAGTGCACGTATATTTTGCCCTTGGTGCTAGCCTAGGCAATACCTCAAAACTTTTAACTCGAGGTTCCTCTAGTCAATTAGACTTAGGATCCTCAAAATCAGTGGCTTAATTTTAAACTTTAGAGTTGCTCACTTAATAAACCCAAGATATGAAAGGTTTGTTGCAAAAATTTGAAAAGAATTCATTGGGTTTATATAGGTACTCCAAAGACATCAAAATTAATTAAGAATCCGATGTGGGATAAAAGCTAATTTAATCTTAGCCATTGGATCTTAATTTAATGGTTTAATGAGATTATAAAACCCTAATAAGAGTTTGGGCCGAATTGGAATTAAAAAAAAAATAACAAATAAAAAAATTTACTATTCATATTACTATTTACGTTATATATTCATTCCAATTTCCAAAGTGCCCCTATCGTCATTCACCAATCCCTAAGCCATTATGGAACCTCATAAATGATCTGTTCAATAATTAAAAACATTGAACCATTTATGAGCAATTCCTATAGCAATCAAATATGCTGTTAAATTTGTATTGTGCACTGTTAACCATTGATTTCGACTTTATTGTGTGTGACCTTTTGGGTTCCCCTCAAGTTGGACATGAAATGAATCGTGATAAATTAATCGAACATAAATTATCATCCGATCATATGGTCGTTCAATTTCAATGACCAAGGTTGACATCTAGCAATATGCCAAGGCCCCCAAATGAGAAGGAAATATGTATACCTATTATGTATGCGATTTACATATGACACGGTCCTTCGCCTCACTGTATCCCCACCTATTGACCTAGGGTACGGAAAGTGTCTACCCATATGGTTAAAGGTATGATGTTGATAGTGTCATGAATCGTGCTAACCCAAGAATCTCACATGATTCTTCCGTTGCGGCCACAATCTCAAGCACTGATCACACATATCAACCCGCGAACTGTAATACTACTCTTATAAGAAAATATTATCCGAGAGAGTGGCGATTCTCTGTTGTATCTTTACAAACTTCATGTGTTTCAACAAATGACCCAATTATACCCTTATGACTGGATCTTTTTAACCGGGGAAGGATAATGTCAAAGTTATTTGATCCACACATATGATTGTAAAGACCTCAAGTC
>SKCR01051596.1:0-15457 GCA_019454045.1 Zanthoxylum bungeanum | reverse complement strand
CTAACCCGCTACCTCCGTTGATGTATTCATGCATGTTTTCATGTCTTGATTTGATCTTGGGACCTTAGAAAAAACCAACATATTTATGTATCACATTTAGTATTTTTAAAAATCCAATTTCAATACTAGTAGTGAAATATTTATAACAAACATATTTGAAGTCAGAGCCTTGCCCGTCTTCAATTCCTTCATGTCTGCTTTGTTCAAACGATAGTCACGCTTCCACGATCCCGTTTGCCACAATTTAGGCAGAAATTTTGGGATATGTCCTTTTATCTTCCTAGAAAACTATAATGATTTTTCCTTTGCCCTTTTCACACTCCAGAAGCCTTTGGCCAAGCCTCGGGTTTCTAGAATATCAATGTAAAGCGCGCCTTGCGCTACTTGCCTTATTGCAAAGTTTGACTTTGTCTCATTGAGAATAGTCATTAACCCTCAAGACTATTAATTACAATTTAGTACTTCTATGATCCATAAAGATCTATGAAGATTCTTCAATTTCTTTATCATACTTTAAGGATCTAATCCTTAGTTCTGGTTTAGAATTAAGGAGTCTCTACTGCGACAAGCTTAATAGATTAAGCACTAAAGTTATCATTACATGAATCTTAAAAAGATCATGCTCTACTATTTGCTTAACTACGGGCTTAGGCCTAATATGTTATTTTATCAAATAAAGTACTTATTAGTTTCCAGGACCATCCTGAAATTTTATTCCCAATTTGAAAATTAAACCATTAAATACATTTCCCTAGGATTATGTTTTAAATGTCAATCTTTCAATTTTATCTTGATTCTAATAGTCCAACTATTTAATCAACGATTTCGGTACTATTAAATATAATGATTATTATAGTCCAACTATATCAATCAACTATACTTTATTTTTTTGAATATAGTCAAACTATTTTAAAACAACAATTTAAATTTTAAGTCCAACTAACATTTAATTTATTTGACGAATGATATTTGTTTGAGCGCGTATGGCAAGTAATTAAACGAATATTGCAAATTTAATTCTTGCCTCCAACTATTTTTCGGCGAACCTCTAACTCTCTGTCGAGTACTCGGGAAACCGTGTTTCCTAACGGGCTAGGATCCCATTAAATATCACACAATCTTGACTTTGGCCAACAAATTGTATGATAATTAACTAGGTAGATCTCTAAGATCAATTGGATCCAATCCGATTCCTTGATCCAGTAGGGGGACATCCAAGTCCGAAACATATATCTTATATATGTCAATACATCCAATGTATTGCCTAACCTTTTTTCCTCTGAATCAACTAAGCCTTGGCTTTGGCACAACAAACTTAGTGATCCTAGTTAAGCGTGAGCCATTGACCATGAAAAGCTTCGTAATCAATGTCGATGGACAAGAAGTGGTCTTGACTTTGGCCAACAAACCACAACTTGAACAAGACACCAATATGGAACAAAGATCTCGTGATTCAAACACATCCTCGATAGAAAAAGGCCTTGACTTTGGCCAACAAACCAATGCCGTCTTAGATCTTGAGTAAGAATCACTCAATGGAAGGAAAAATGCTTAATACTTTGCGAGGGTTTTTCGTGTGCAAATTGGCAACCAATTTATTATTTTTGTTAAGGTCTCATCATCATACACCCTTAAACATGCATTCTAAATACATAATAAAGCGCGTATAAAAAATAATAATGATATGCGGATGGATACTTTACACATTGATCCTAGATCAAATCTCTCTATTTTCCTCTCTCCTCCCGCTAGCAAAATATTTGCTTCTACTACCCGTTACACTACACTTCTAAAGAAACCTCATTTACATTGAGGGGAATAGGTGAGAAGAGAATACAAAAATAAGAGGTAATAAGGCTGGACAAGCAGGTCCAATTAATAAATTCCAATTTAATTACAACAATTTCTAAAATTATCCCACCCATCTAATATCCATCCGATATACATTATTCATGCATCGCAACCATGTATTCACACAAGCATGCTATCAATCAATCTAATCAAATTAATTAATCTGATAATTAGTGATCATCCAATGTTCAAACAATGATTTGATTTTGCTTGAGTCAAACTCGTTTTGCGATAAGTACTCAAAGTACGAATTCTCGAATTAAATTAACTACAAAATTAAATCCAATTCAATTTGTATTTAATACTAATTATCTATTTAATTCCAAATTAAATATTGCACTTTATTAATAAACTTTTACGACTTAAATTCCAAATTTAATCGTTACGGGTCTCAAAGCCCAATTAACATCCAACGTCAATTAAATTAAAGTTCAATTGGCTTTTAATTAATTTCTTGAGGCGTGGACTTTTGGTCAACTCGGGTCAAACCGATAACCAAAGTCCAATTAAGGAGTAACCCCATTGTTGGAGTTTCTAGGTCCATAGGATCGAATAATAAACATGAAACAAGTGCGGATACAAATCGAGAAAGTCGCGGAATACTTACATCGAGCGGTTGAGCGACGCGGAGGTAACAAAAATGAAGTTTCTGCCCACTGGTTTCACGCCCACTGCAGCAGTTCACCTCACTGTTTTGCGCCATTTTGGTCTCCTTCGTCAAGCTCCAAGCTTCGTCGAATGGTTCCCGGCTCATGGGTGAACTTCCCTATCACCTTCGCATTGATCTCGGAGTGCTAGCTCTCGATGATTTTGCCACAAAACCATTGCACTTGCTTCCCTATTTCTTCAATCCACTCGGCATTTCACTGCCCACCAAGAAGAAGAAATGCGTGAGATGTAGAGAGAAAAGAGAGAAGAGAGAGATGTGTTTGTTGAGTTAAAAAATGGTAAATGATTTTCCAAAAAACATATATACCATTTTTCCCTCCAAAAGCTAAGCATTTAATGCTTTCCATCTACTCAAATCAACTCACATCAACTTCCCATCAATCATGAATAGTGACTGGCATCAATCACTTAAAGTGAAAGACATCAATCATTTGATTGATGGATGATGTGACGCTAGAAGCGACTAGCGATTTGACGCTTGATTTGATTTGCCGCACTCGAATTCGAAATGTGAATGCGCTCGCAAATAATCTCGGGCTCGGGTTCGCTAATTCTAAATTAACGAATTTTCCGTTGCGTCGTTATTAAATCTAATTTAATTAAATAATCATGCCAAGCATAATTACTATTCACGTCGCTAACGAATTAATTCTAAATTAATTCGTTCGCCCGAATTAAAATCTAATTCTAATTCCGTCGAAATCCAATTTCATTTAATATATCGAATATATTAATTCTTCGATTAATTCCAAATTAATCGTTCTCTCTCTTTAACGATATTTTATCCCAGATAAAATATCTCCGTAATTAATCCCAGATTAATTCTCTATCTCATCTAATTAATCCCAGACTAATTAAAAGTGCGAGTCATACGTCATCGGTGAATCTTTGGGAAGCGACCATGAGATCCCCAGATATGTTGGCAGTCAAATCGGTCCTCGGAATATCCGAACACGTAAGTACCAAGTACTACATTTTACCGATTTACAAGACAATGTTGGCTTCTAGCAAAGCACCATGCCTACCTAATTCTCCGGAAATATCCTTACAGGAATAAAGATCTATATCAAGCGTAGTATACCGTAGTATTGTGTAGTTCTGTCCAGTATAGGATGATCACATGCAAGGCATGGGGCTGGTACAGTGTCTGTCCCGTACGAAACATATATCGGAAAACTAACAACTAGTCTCTTTAGAATCGGATAATCATGACCAAGTCATATTATCCCGACGAGTGCAACCTTTATAGAGAACCAGTTCTGTATCCCTGCCTGATCATCAACTCCATATGACTGGAGTGATACTTCCATCTTGACATCACACCCAACACACTACGATTCTCGATATACCAAGAATTGGCGACCGGTTAAAGCCCTGGACGACCTCAACCAAAGTATATTGATTGTCGTATGTATTAGCGGTGCAAGTCTCAGGTTAAAACCAAATACACCTTCCCTGATTTCGGACTTCCATAGACACGTAGTCATACTACCAATGGAATTCCGAGGGGTTCTATCCAGATCGAAGCTGTTTCTCGTACCATCGGTGAAACACAACCTTCTATTACACTTGCATGAGTATCTTATACCCAAATAAACGATAACTATGTCGTTGTGCCCTCACAACGCGCACAAGTGTAATACTAGTCTTTTACGCATTTATCGATGTCCTATCTCGACAATGCTCTGACTAGGGATATTTAATGATTCTGCTTTCGTCGACTGATACTGTCTCATATCATTCTCAATCCAGGCACTAATCATAAGGACCTCTTATCATTTATGTATCTAGGTGATCTAATCACAAATGATAAGAGTGTAATATCCTTTGTCACATAGTTAATTTGTACAACAACATCGTGATCTGTATAAATAGTGACGCTATGGGTCATAATTGTCCAACACCCATAAGCCAAGAAATCAATTTAGGCCCATTAGGCCCAATTAAACTTTAAAGGTCCATTAGTCGCATTTGGGCTTTATGGAGGCGGTTTTGGGCCCAATTGGATCCAACCAGTTTTGTCTAAACCCAACTTAGTACAACTAAGCCCAACAAGCCCAATAACAACTTTCAAGCCCAATTTAACAAAATAGGCCTAAATAATTAAATTACCAAATTCCAAATTCCCAATTTAATTACCTAAAGTGTATAACATAATTAATTACCCAATTAACATTTCCAAAACACCAATTAGCCTAATTAATCATGCTCATCAATAACAAAAAATGTCCAACACATTTCATCAAAAATCAACCCAATTACATGCTATATCATTCTCAGCAATTTGGGCAATTTGTGTCCGATTTTGTTTCAATCCAATTAAATCCAAAATCGACATTAAATCAACATTCCCGATTGATTCCAACTCATCCAATGAATCAAAATCAAAAAATTCCAAGACAAATAAGGCTCTCAACCATTCGGCCAACACAAGAAATTTGGGAAATTTGTTCCAAACACAATTTCATCAAATTGATCCAATCAACACTTAATTAAAACACATTTAAGCATACTAATTCATCCAATTTCATTAAATCATGCTCAAATTCATTTTACCCAAATTTTAAGCCCTAATCAATTTCATGATTTTCAATCGCTCCGATACCATTATTGGAGTTCTACAGTCCCGAGGATCAATTATCAAGCATAAAACACATGTGCGAATACAACGAGGGAGTTGCGGAATACTCACATCGATCGGTTGAGTGACGCGCAAGGCAAAAAAAATCTTTTCTGCTCACTGGACTACTCACGGTTGTGGCTGTTTTTGGCCTACATGGATTTAGCTTTGGGTGAGCTCCATCAAGCTCCAAGCTTTGTCAAACGATTCCAAGCTCATGGGTGGACTTCACAATCACCTTCGCATGTCTCTCGGAGTGCTAGCTCTCTTGATTTTTGCCACAAAAATCAAACACTTTGCTTCCCTATTTCCTCTTGGTTCTCGGAAAACCAAAGAAGAAACAGCCCTCAATGGGCGAGAGAGAGAGAGAGATGAGAGAAAGAGAGAGTTGTTGATTAAATGATTTCCAAAATAAAATAAAAACATATACCAAAATTTGTGTAATAGCTTTCCAAAAGTCAACAAAAATTTGGCTCCAAAATAGCATTAAATGCTATCAACCACTCACATCACTATTTGCATCAATCAATCAATCAATTTAACAAGTTGTCACATCACTCAAAGTGACTAATGATTTGACGCTTGATGCGACTAGCGATTTGACGCATGATTTGACTTGCGTGCCGCACTCGAATTCGAAATGCGAATGCGCTCACAAATAATCCCGGGCTCGGGTTCGCTAATTCTAAATTAATGAATTTTCCGTTACGACGTAATTAAATCTAATTTAATTAAATAATCATGCCTAGCATAATTACTATTCACATCGCTAACGAATTTATTCAAAATTAACTCGTTCGCCCGAATTAAAATCTAATTTTAATTCTGCGTCGAAATCCAATTTCGTATAATATATCAAATATATTATTTTATCGATTAATTCCAAATTAATCGTTTTCTCTCTTTAATTGATATTTTATCCTAGATAAAATATCTCCGCAATTAATCCCAGATTAATTTTCTCTCTCATCTAATTAATCCCAGATTAATAAAAGCGTGAGTCATACGTCATCGGTGAATCTTCGGGAAGCGACCCATGAGATCCCTGGATATGTTGGTAGTAAATTCGGTCGTCGGACTATCCAAACACGTAAGTACCTAGTACTACGTTTATACCGATTTACAAGACAAGGTTGGCTTCTAGCAAAGCACCATGCCTACCCAAATCTCCAGAAATATCCTTACAATAATATAAGGATCTATATCAGGCGTAGTATACGTAGTATTGTGTATTTCGATCCAGTATCGGATGATCACATGCAAGGCCTGGGGCTGGTACAGTGTCTGCCCCGTACGAAGTATATATCGGATTACGAGCAACTAGTCTCTTTAATATCGAATAATCATTACCAAGTCATATTATCCCGACGGTTGCAACCTTTTTAGAGAACCAATTATGTATCACTGTGCGATCATCAACTCCATATGACTGGAGTGACACTTCCGTCTTGACATCACACCAAACACACTACGATTCTCGATATACCCAGAAGAGGCGTACACAGATTTCGGTTAAAGCCCTGGATGACCAAAACCAAAGTATATTGATTGTCGCAAGTATTAGCGGTGCAAGTCTCAGGTTAAGACCAAATACACCTACCCTGATTTCGGACTTCCATAGACACATAGTCATATTAACAATGGAATTCTGAGGGGGTCTATCCAGAGCGAAGCAGTTTCCCATACCATCGGTAAAACACAACCTCCTATTACACTTGCATGAGTATCCTATACCCAAATATATGAGAACTATTCTGTTATGCCCTCACAATGCCCATAAGTGTAATACTATTCTTTTACGCATTTATCGATGTCCTATCTCGATAATACTCTGACTAGGGATATTTAATGATTTATCATTGTGGACTGATACTGCCTCATATCATTCTCAATCCAGGAACAAATCACATGGACCTCCTATCATTTATATATCTTGGTGATCTAATCACAAATGATAAGACTGCAATCTCCTTTGTCACATAGTTAATTTGTACAACAACACCATGATCTGTACAAATAGTGACGCTATGGGTCATAATTTTCCAAAAAAAAGAATCACGGTCTCATCAATGATCCAAGTATGTACTTCAACTAATTCATCTGATTCATTCGATCATACATCGTGGCGATGTGATGATCGAATAAATTGTATCAGATGATAATCTTGCAAATTCGCTGACGAAAGCTGTTTTTCAGCAGAAGTTTGAGCGACCCGTACATAGATCAAGTGTTAGACACTTGAGTGATTAGTTATAGGCCAAATGAGAGATTGTTGGACAATTATGACCCATAGCATCACTATTTATACAGAACATGGTGTTGTTGTACAAATTAACTATGTGACAAAGGGATTTGCTCTTTTATCATTTGTAATTGGATTACCTGGATATATAAATGATAAAAGTCCTTATGATTAGTTCCGGATTAATAAGATAAGAGACATTATTAATCCATAAAGGTTTAATCATTAAATATCCCTAGTCATAGTATTATCGAGACTGGACATCGATAATGCGGAATAGGCTACTATTGTAGGAGTTCAATCAAGTCCCAAGATCATAAATCATGCATAAAAAACGAGTATGAACACATCAAAGGAGGTGCGGAATCATAACTCACATTGAACGGTTTTGATGAAAGGAAGAACAAGACCCATTTTCGCACTGCATGTTGCTCGGTTTTGGTTCTGTGAACTGCTAGACTGCTCGGTTTTGGGCTGTGAAATTCCTCCAAGATTCGGCCATGGGAGACTCCATGAAAGCTCCAAGCTTCAAGCTTTTCCATGCTCACAAATTCGTTTCCCTATCACCTATGTATAACCCAAGGTGTGCTAGCACTTGTCTTCTTCCTTTGCTTCTCAATTTTTTTCGAAAAACAGAAAAAAAATATGGAAGAGAATCGGTCACCATGACCGTGAGAAGAGAGAAGAAGAAAAGAGAGGGAGATGAGAGATCGTGAATAATGAGAGAGAGTGAGTTGTTAAAAATAATTAAAGTGTAAATGGTTTATATATTTTCAAAAAAACAAATTAAACCATTTACCACTTTTATTTTTCAAAAACAAAAGTCAAAAGCCAAAAAGCAAATGTTGCTTTTTCAACTTCTACATCAATCACTCAAATCAAGTGACAACATGTCATATCACTCAAAGTGACATTTGATTTGACGCTTGATGTGACTAGCGATTTGACGCACGATTTGACTTGCGTGCCGCACTCGAATTCGAAATGTGAATGCGAATGCGCTCGCAAATAATCCCGGGCTCGGGTTCATTAATTCCAAATTAACGAATTTTCTGTCGCGTCGTAATTAAATGATTACGCCTAGCGAATTCACTATTCACGTCGCTAACGAATTAATTCTAAATTAATTCGTTCGCCCAATTTAAAATCTAATTTTAATTTCACGTCGAAATCCAATTTCTAATAATATATCAAATATATTATTTTATCGATTAATTCCAAATTAATCGTTCTCTCTCTTAATCAATATTTTATCCGAGATAAAATATCTCCGTAATTAATCCCAGATTAATTTTCTCTCTCTTCTAATTAATCCCAGATTAATTAAGTGGGAGTTATACATCATCGGTGAATCTTCAGGAAGCGACCCATGAGATCTCCGGATATGTTGGCAGTAAATACGATCGTCGGACTATCCAAACACGTAAGTACCTCGTACTACGTATATACCGATTTACAAGATAAGGTTGGCTTCTAGCAAAGCGCCATGCCTACCCAATTCTCCAGAAATATTCTTACAGGAATATATAGATCTGTATCAAGCGTAGTATACCGTAGTATTGTGTATATCGGCCCAGTATCGAATAGTCACGTGCTAGGGCTGGGGCTGGATAAGTGTCTGCCCCGTCCGAAACACATGTCGGATGTCTGGTAACTAGTCTCTATAATCGGATATACATGACCTTGTCATAATATCCCGATGGCCGCGCAGCACTTAAGAGCACTAATACCGTACCCTGCGTGACATCATCTCCACTTGACTGGAGTGATACTTCCATCTTGACATCACACCCAATACACTACGACTCTCTGATAAACCCAGAAGTGGTGTACACAGAACCGGTTAAAGCCCTATACCACCAAGACTAAAGTATACCGATTATCGCAAGTATTAGCGATGCAAGTCTCAGGTTAAGACTATACACACCTACCCTGATTTCGGCCTCCCATAGACACATAGTCATAATACCAATGGGATTCTGAGGGGTCTATCCAGAGCGAAGCTGTTTCCCGTACCATCGGTGAAACACAACCTCCTATCGCACTTGCATAAGTATCCAATACTTAAATATATGAGAACTATGCCGTCGTGCCCTCACAACGTGCACAAGTGCAATACTAGCTTATTCCGCATTATCGATGTCCTGTCTCGATAATACTCTGGCTAGGGATATTTAATGATTAATCCTTTGTGGACTGATACTGTCTCATATCATCTCAATCCAGGAACTAATCAAATGGACCTCTCTTCATTTATATATCTATGGTGATTTAATCACAAATGATGAGAGTACAATTTCCTTGTCACATAGTTAATTTGTACAACAACACCATGATCTGTACAAAAACTGACGCTATGGGTCATATTATCCAACAATCTCCCACTTGGCACATAGCCAGTCACTCGAGTGTCTAACACCCGAACTATGTACGGTTCGCTCAAATTGCTGAGGAAAGGTTTTCGTCAGCGGATTTGCTTAATTATCATCTGACGCAATTTACACGATCATCACATCGCCACGATGTATGATCCGAACGAATCAGATGATATAGAAGTATATATCTGGATCGTCGATGAGACCTTTAATTCCTTAGCCTGTGCTGACGCCTAGCTCAGCTGCTAACAGAACTAAATCTAATCTAATTAGATTTATTATCGATCCAAATGGCTTCTATTGCTGCCTCAGCTGCAGCAATAATCTGCATTTGTTGTTAATTCGGCAACAGTTATCTTGCTCGGAATATTTCCAACTTACTGTCCCGTTATTCAAACTTTATAGTACCGCAGTATTTACCGGTTTGGAAACTTGCAGCAGTGATCCTAGTCACTTCAAGTTCTCCTACTCCATAATTTAAGACATCATCTTTAGTTCTCTAAGATACTAATAGATGTCCTTAACTTCAATCCAATGACTATCACTTGGATTGTCCTGATTGTCACTCCATATGCTCAAAGCGTATGAGACACCATATCAAGTACATTTTAAATGTACAATTTCCCAGAGTGTTAACAACTCCAAATCTATCCCAGTAGATCTTTATTCCTTGAATAAAGGTTGTTACTCCCCAGAATTCTACGGAGAATTTCTTATGAAAGCCAAGCTTTCACCGATTGCTTTATGGAATTTCATTTCCAAGAAATGACATATTATCATTATTTTACATGACATTCATGTCAGTGCACTCCCACTAACCCTTTTATATACACAAGAATCATTTCGTTTTGAATTAAATCATACTCCATTATGATTATATCAAAACGATAATTCCTAGAACCTATGCTTGCTTCAATCCAAACATGGATCGAATAACCTGCAAACCTTGTTTTCTTGTTATGGTACGATAAAATCGACAGGATGTTATAAACATCCTCCGAAAGGTTTCCTTTTCAGGAAAGCGATTTTCCGTTAAGCTGTCATATATCATAAATGAAATACACAGCTTTAGCAAGCATTATCCAAATGGATTTACAATGGCAACAGGTAAAAGGTTTCGTCGGAATCAACACAATGTTGATAACTCTACCTTTTTCTTTACAAGCCTAGCTTAGTAAGTTGGTATGTTGCCTTCCATGTATGTCTTCCTCGAAGACTTATAAAGTACCAATAGGCACAATGTCTTATGGTACATCAACTAGTATCCAAACTTGTTGATATACATGGAATCCATTTTGGACTCATGACACTTTGTCATTATAGGGAGTCGATACCTTGTATCACTACTGTTGGATAATATGACCCATAGCGTCACTATTTGTACAGATCACGGTGTTGTTGTACAAATTAACTATGTGACAAGGAAATTGCACTCTCATCATTTGTGATTAAATCACTATAAATGTATAAATGAAGAGAGGTCCATATGATTAGTTCCTGGATTGAGATGATATGAGACAGTATCAGTCCACGAAGGATTAATCATTAAATATCCCTAGCCGGAGTATTATCGAGACTGGACATCGATAATGCGGAATAGGCTAGTATTGCACTTGTGCGTGTTGTGAGGGCACAACGGCATAGTTCTCATATATATAAGTATTGGATACTTATGCAAGTGCGATAGGAGGTCGTGTTTCACCGATGGTACGGGAAACAGCTTCGCTCTGGATAGACCCCTCGGAATCCCATTGGTATTATGACTATGTGTCTATGGGAGGCCGAAATCAAGGTAGGTGTGTATAGTCTTAACCTGAGACTTGCATCGCTAATACTTGCGATAATCGGTAGACTTTGGTCTTCGTGGTACAGGGCTTTAACCGGTTCTGTTTACACCATTTCTGGGTTTATCAGAGAGTCGTAGTGCATTGGGTGTGATGTCAAGACGGAAATATCACTTTAGTTATATTGGAGATGATGTCACGCAGGATACAGTACTAGTGCTCTTAAGTGTTGCGCAACCAATCGGGATATTGTGACCAGGTCATGCATATCCGATTATAGAGACTAGTTACCAGACATCCGACATGTGCTTCAGACGGGGCAGACACTTATCCAGCCCCAGCCCTAGCACGTAACTATCTGATACTGGGCCGATACACACAATACTACGGTATACTACGCTTGATACAGATCTATATATTCCTGTAAGAATATTTCTGGAGAATTGGGTAGGCATGGCGCTTTGCTAGAAGCCAACCTTGTCTTGTAAATCGGTATAAACGTAGTACGAGGTACTTACGTGTTCGGACAGTCCGACGATCGTATTTACTGCCAACATATCCGGAGATCTCATGGGTCGGTTCCTGAAGATTCACCGATGACGTATGACTCGCACTTTGATTAATCTGGGATTAATTAGAAGAGAGAGATAGAATTAATCTGGGATTAATTCGATAAGAGAGAAAATTAATCTGGGATTAATTGCGGAGATATTTTATCTGGGATAAAATATTAATTAAAGAGAGATAACGATTAATTTGGAATTAATCGATAAAATAATATATTCGATATATTATAAGAAATTGGATTTTGACGCGGAATTAAAATTAGATTTTAATTCGGGTGAACGAATTAATTTAGAATTAATTCGTTAGCGACGTGAATAGTGATTTCGCTAGACGTAATCATTTAATTACGACGCTACGGAAAATTCGTTAATTTGGAATTAGCGAACCCGAGCCCGAGAGTGATTGCGAGCGCATTCGCATTTCGAATTCGAGCGCGGCACGCGAGTCACATCAAGCATCAAATCGTTTGTCACATCATGCGTCAAATCAATTGTCACTTTGAGTGATGTGACTTGACAACATGTCACTTTATTAAAGTGATGTGATGTGACTTAAAGTAAAAAGTAGAAATGATGGAAAACTTTATTGCTTTTTATTTTTGACTTTTGAATTAAAGTAATATATATATGTTTTATTTAATTTACTTGGTAAGTGTAATAAACATATATATTAAATCTTTTCTCTCTCTCACATGCAAGATACGGTTTCCTCTTTTCCCTCTCTTTTCTTCCCCCTATCTTCTCACGGCTTCAAGCCGATTTTTGCTTAAAAAGTTTCTGGTTTCACCGAATTTTTGAGAAGCAAATTGAAGAAGACTTGTGCTAGCACCCCATGAGTGATACATAGGTGATAGGGAAGTGTCTTCATGAGCTTGGATTTAATTTTTGGAGCTTAAAGCTTTGAGCTTCCATGGAGTCCTTCAATGGCCGAATGAACAAGAAGCAAAACAGCCCCTACCGTGCACTCCACTGCAGTTCCAGAAGCCATTGCCGAGCTTGGAGGGAGGCAAAAACACATCGCTTCTCCTTCTTGCATCTCAAACCGTTCAATGTGAGTTATGTTTCTGCCTTACTCCTTTGATGTGTTCATACTCGGTTTTTATGAATGATTGATGATCTTTGGGACTTGATTTAACTCCAACAATGGTATCTTGAGCTATTATCAAGCATGAAAAAAGTTAGGGTTTATTTTGGGCAAAATCGATTTTGACTTGTTTTGGTTAAATTGATTGTTTAAGCATGCTTGGATGATGTTTAATTGAGATTGTGCATGATCAATTTCATGAAATTGGATTGGATTCAATTTTCCCTAAATTTTGGTCAAAACTTTATTTTGGGCAAAATCAATTGAAGCATGATTTTGACAAATTGTTTGTTTAAGAATGCTTGTATATGATTGAATTAGAGTTATATGTAATCAATTTCAAGAAAAATTGATTGGATTGATTTTCCCCAATTTGCTTAATGTTGGCCAAAACTTTAATTTGGGTAAACTCAATTTAAGCATCTAATGATTAAATTGTTTAGTATAGTATGCTTGAATGAGGTTGAATTGATGTTGTGCATAATCAATTTCAAGAAAATTGGATTGGATCAATTTTCCCCAATTCTTTAGGTTGAACATGTAACTTGAAATTGGGTAAATTGTGTTTGAGCATATTTTAATTAAATTGGATGTTTAAGTATGCTTAAACATGTTTAATTGAGATTGTGTGTGATCAATTTCAAGAAAATTGGATTGGATCAATTTTCCCCAAATTGGAGGCATGACCGAAATTGGAAGAACCCTAATGTCTTGGAATTAATTTGTTTTTTGATCATTGGATGACTTAAAACAATTGGGTAATGTTGTTTTGAAGTTCAATTGGATTGAATTTTGATTTGGAACATTTTTTCCCTTTTAAAGTGGCTTGGCCGAATCTAATGAACATGAAATTCATTGTGATTTTTTGTTTTAATTCATTGGATGAATTGAATTGATTTGGGAAATGATGATTGTGGATTCAATTTGATTGAAACCGAATCGGATTGAAAAACCCCTAATTGCCGAGACTTGAAAGCATGTAAATTGGGTTTGATTTTAATTGAATTGTGTTGGACACTATTTGGTTGTTAAAGTGCATGATTAATTAGGCTAATTGATGTTTTAGAAATGTTAATTGGGTAATTGATTGTGTATTACACTTAGGTTAATTAATTGTGAAATTTGGAATTTATAAGTTAATTAATTTGGGCTTGATTTTGGAAATTGGGCTTGTTAGGTTGTAATTGGGCTTTTGGCTTTGTTGTAACAAAGTTGAGTTTAGGCAAAATTGGTTGGATCCAATTAGGCCCAAAACCGAATCCAAAAGGTCCAATTATGACTTAATGGACCTTAATTATTTAATTGGGCCTAATGGGCCAAAATTAATTTAAAGGCTTATGGGGTAACTCCCGGATTGGATTTTGGTTGTTCGGTTTGACCCGAGTTGACCAAAAGTCCACGCCTTATAGAAATTAATTAGAAGCCCATTGGACTTTAATTAAATAAAACATTAGATGTTAATCGGGCTTTGAGACCCGTTGCGATTAATTTGGAATTTAAGTCGTAAAGGTTCGTTAATAAAGGTGTAATATTCAATTGGAATTAAATAATGAATTAGAATTAAATACGTATTAAATTGGATTTAATTATGTAATTTAATTTAATTCGTAGAAATCGTACTTTGAGTACGTGTTCGCAATACGAGTTTGACTCGAACAAAATCAAATATTTGTTTGAACATTGGATGATCACTAATATCAAGATTAATTAATTTGATTGATTGATTGATAACATGCTTGTATGAATACATGGTTGTGATGTTTGAATAATGTATATCAGATGGATATTAGTCGGGTGGGGCGATTTTGGAAATTGTAATAAATTTGATTTATTAAATTGGACCTGCGTGTCCAGCCTTATCTCCTATTTCTTTGTATTCTCTTCTCACCTATTCCCCTCCATGTAAAAGAGGTTTCTTTATAAGTGTAGTGTAACGGGTAGAAGTAATACAAGTGCTAGCGGGAGAGAGAAAGTGAGAGATTTGATCTAGGATCAATGTAAAGTATCCATCCGCATATCATTATTATTTTATTTCATACTCGCTTTATTATGTGTTTAGAATGCATGCTTAAGGGTGTATGATGATGAGACCTTAACAAAGATAATTAAATTGGTAGCCAATTTGCACGCGAAAAACCCTCGATAAATATCATGCGTTTTTCCTTCCATTGAGTGATTCTTACTCAAGATCCGAGATTGGCAGGGGTTGTTGGCCAAAGTCAAGCCCTTGTCCATCAAAGATGTGTTTTAATCACGAGGGTTTGTT
>SKCR01051595.1:0-15645 GCA_019454045.1 Zanthoxylum bungeanum | reverse complement strand
GTGACTATCCGATACTGGGCCGATATGCACAATACAATTGTATACTACGCTTGATACAGATCTTTGATATTCTTTAATGATATGTCCGGAGAACTTGGTAGACTTAGTGCTTTGTTAGGAGTCGACCTTGTCTCGTAAATCGGTAGAACGTAGTACTTGGTACGTACGTGATTCGGATACTCCGATGACCGTATTTACTGCCAGCTTATCCGGGGATCTCATGGGTCGCTTCCCGATAATCCACCGATGACGCACAACTTGCACTCTTAATAATCTGGGATTATATAGAAGAGAGAGAAAATTAATCTAGGATTAATACGGAGATATTTTATTTAGGATAAAATATCGTATAGAGAGAGAACGATTAATTTGGAATTAATCGTAAAATTATTATATTCGATATAATAATCGAAATTCGATTTCGACGCGAAATTAAAATTAGATTTTAATTCGGGCAAACGAGTTAATTTAGAATTAATTCGTTAGCGACGTAAATAATAATTTCGCTAGGCGCAATTATTTATTTAAATTCGATTTAATTAACGTCGCGACGTAAGTTCGGTATTTCGGAAATATCGAACCCGAACGCGTGAGTGCACGTGGGCCCACTTTCATTTGGGGAAACGTGTGGGGCCCACATGACACATGTCATATTATGCATTATTTAATTCTAATGCATTGCATGGAGATAGTGTACAATGCACTCAATGGTTTTGCATGGAAATGAGAGTGTTTGACACTCTAAGCCATTGCATGATTTGTGTCATAAGTTTATTATTAATTTAATAAATATTATGGCATAAATATAAATTGATTTTTTGTAACAAAAAAAATTTATTGAACTCTCTCATTTTTGCTCTCTTCTCTCACGCCAAAACAGAAAGATTGGGACTGGTTTTGAACCAGAAAAACGTGAGCAATAGGGAAGCCAAGAGTGGATTTTCATGGTGAAAAATTCAAGTGCTAGCACACTTACAAGTCTTGCGAAGGTGGTAGGGAGGTTCGACCATGAGACGGGATCCATCCGACGAATCTAGAAGCCCATTTTCGCAGCTCAAAACAGAAGATGGAGGACAGTGGACTGCTGCAGTTCATGCGCCCAACAGTGAATATTGGCTTCAATCGTCTTCAAATCGACTCAACCGATCGATGTGAGTATTCCGCTACCTCCGTTGATGTATTCACGCATTATTTCATGTCTTGATTTGATCTTGGGACCTTAGAAAATCTCAACAATGGCATCAAGAGCTAATGTTGCAAGCATGAAATTTTAGGGATTTAAAATTTGGGTAATGTGATTTGAGCATGA
Source organism: Zanthoxylum bungeanum (assembly GCA_019454045.1). NCBI lineage: Eukaryota > Viridiplantae > Streptophyta > Magnoliopsida > Sapindales > Rutaceae > Zanthoxylum > Zanthoxylum bungeanum. Next base: position 14,336 of record SKCR01051595.1, on the reverse strand, counting down.
TTTGAATAAATTGTTGTTTGAGTATGTTTATAACATGTTTTAATTTCATTTTGGTTGGACTAATTTGATGAAAAATGATTTGGAATTATTTTCCCCAAATATTTGTCCTTGGCCGAATGGTTTGATGATTTTTGGGATCTTGGATTTTTTGATTTTTAATTCATTTGATGAGTTAGAATCGATTAGGTTGATGTTAATTTGAATCGAATTGGATTGGATTTCGAATTGGACGAAAACCCCAAAATCTTTGAGTTGGCCGAATGTGACTAATGCCCTAATGTCTTGGTAAATTTTGATTTTTGAACATTGGATGTATTGGAAATCAAATTGGATGGTGATTTGATGTCGATTGTAGGTTCGATTGGATCGAAACCAAATCGGACACAAAATCTCTCCTTGGCCGAGAGCATGAAAGCATGTAAATGGGTTTGATTTTTCATTGTGTTTGACATATGATAATGAATTGAATATGATTAATAAGACTAATTGGTGTTTTAAAAATATTGATTTAGTCGATTAATCATATAATACACTTTGGTAATTAAATTGTAAAATTGGATTTTTGGATTTAATTAATTGGGCCTAATTTTGGAAATTAGAATTTAAAGTTGTAATTGGGGCTATTGGGCTTGATTTATCAAGTTTGGTTTAGGCCAAATGGATTGGATCCAATTGGGCCCAAAACCTTAACCTAAAGCCCAATTGTGACTAATGAACCTTTAATGTTCAATTGGGCCTAATGGGCAAGATTGAATTATGGGCTTATGGGGTAAATCCTGGATTGGACTTTGGTTGTCGGTTTGACCCGAGTTGACCAAAAGTCCACGCCTTAAGAAATCAATCAAAAGCCCATTGGACTTTAATTGAATTGACATTGGACGTTAATCGGTCTTTGAGACGAGTTACGATTAGATTTGGAATTTAAATCGTAAAAGGTTTATTAAATAAAGTGTAATGTTTAATTTGAATTGAATAGTGAATTAGTATTAAATACATGTTAAATTTGATTTAATGGATGTAGTTTAATTTAATTCATGAATTCGTACTTTAAGTACTTATTCGCAAAAACGAGTTTGACTCGAACAAAATCAAATCGTTGTTTGAACATTGGATGATCACTTAATTATCAGATTAATTAATTTGATTAGATTGATTGATAGCATGCTTATGTGTGTGAATACGTGGTTGTGTTAAATGAATAATGCATATCGGATGGATATTAGATGGGTGGGCAATTAGAAATTGTTGTAATAAATTCGATTTATTAAATTGGACTGCGTGTCCAGCCTTATCACTTCTTCTCTTTGTATTCTCTTCTCACCTATTCCCCTCTATAATATGAGGTTTCTTTAGAAGTGTAGTGTAACGGGTAGAAGTAGTACAAGTGCTAGCTTGAGTGAGAAAGGGAGAGATTTGATCTAGGATCAATGTGTAAAGTATCCATCCGCATATCGTTATTATTTTATTTCATACTCGCTTTATTATGTATTTAGAATGCATGTTTAAGGGTGTATGATGATGAGACCTAACAAAGATAATTAAATTGGTAGCCAATTGCACGCGAAAATCCCTCAATCTATATTAAGCAAATATCCTTCCATTGAATGATTCTTGTTCAAGATCCAAAGTTGGCATTGGTTTTTATTGGCCAAAGTCAAGACCTTTGTCAATCAAGGATGTACATGAATCATGAGAGTTTTGTTGCATATCGGTGTCTTGTCCAAATCGTGATTTTTATTGGCCAAAGTCAAGATCATTTTTTGTCCAATGACATTGATTACGAAACTTTCCTCGTCAATGGGTCCCGCTTAACTGGAATCATTAGGTTTGTTTTTGGCCAAAGCCAAGGCCTAGATGATTCGGAGGATAGGGTTAGGAAAATGTAATGGATACATTGACATTATGCATATGTTTCGGACTTGGATGTCCACCTAACCGGATCTAGGAATTGGATGAGATCCAATTGATCATAGAGATCTACCTAAGTTAAATAGCATACAGCTTTTATTGGCCAAAGTCAAGGTTGTGTGTTATTTAATAGGATCCTAGCCCACTAGGAAACGCGGTTTCCCGAGTACTCCACAGAGGGTTAGAGGCTCGACGAAAAATAGTGGGAGGCAAGTATTGAATTTGCAACATTCGTTCAATTACTCGCTAAACACGCTCATTTAATTTTTCTCGTCACATTAATCAAAATTATTAGTTGGACTAATATTTTATGTTGTTTTAATTATATATAGTTGGACTATATACAAACTCATTCAATATAGTTGATTTTATAATTGGATTATAGTAATCAATATAATTGAATTAAAATGATAGTTGATTTTATAATTGGATTATAGTAATCAATATTAAAATTATAGTTGATTAAATAATTGGATTATTGTAATCATTATAATAAATAGTACCTTATTAAAATTGATTAAATAGTTGGACTATTGAAATCAAGAAAGAATAGAAAAGATGAATATTTAAAATATATAATCCTTGGATTAAATGTTTTAAATGATTTAATTTTCAATTGGGAATTAATAATAGGTTAATTTATTTGATAAAATAACTTATATGACTAAGCCCATTATTAAGCAAATAGTGAGCATAAAGTCTTTGGAAGATTTATGTGATGATGACTTTAGTGCTTAATTAATATACTTATATAAATCTATCTTTAGATTTAAAAGTATTAAAATTGCAATTAATAATTCTTGGAGAATTAATTGACTATTCTAGTGGAGAAAAGTCAAAGTTTGCAATTGGGCATGTAGCACAAGGTGCACATCGTTTCGATATTCTGAAACCCAAGGCTTGGCCAAAGGTTTGTGAAATATTGAAAAGGATAATTGACATATCCCAAAGTGACTACCATTTGGATATGGAAGACACGAAGGAATTAAAGAAAGGGCGAGGCTCTAACTTTAAAAATATTTGTCAAAGTTATGTTCACAACTAGTATTGAAATTAGATTTTAAATACTTAGTGTGGTACATAAAAATATATGTATTGATGTTCAGAATCCGCTATGAGCTGGATACTGACTTCAAGCCGAGATTTCTCTGCAAATCGGAAAACGGGACGAAAGTCGCTGTTTCGACCGCAGATACCTAAATTTAAGAACTACCCTTCGGGTATGTACTTAAATTAGGAAATGTTATAATGTAACTAGTTTGACTAGAGACATTATCTCTATATGAGTGTTTAATCCGATACGGATAAAACCTTTATATTATAGAACACTAAGTGTTTTATTATATAAAGATGATACTGAGATAATATATATTAGATGTAAATAACAGAATTTATATTTTGAATATAATAAAATCTCAAACATATAAAATGACAAATAAATAGCTCAAATTGATTTGATCAATAGAGACTTATTTGTGGCATTATTGTCTGGGACACAATTAAACAAGACTCGTATATCTACACTTTTGAAGAGTGGGTACTAGGACTGATTTGACTATTCAAATAAGGTCTACGAATCTAGTTTATAAGGTTAAATACCTAAAATACTATTTACTTGGTAATAGTAAAAGGGCCACCGATCTGTTAGCCCTATTCATGGTGAAGTAAGTGGGCCCATATCTAGCTAGGCTAGATGTGAACATGAATATTTCGTGACCTTTACGGATGTGGCATCACGTTGTGGTTATGTGTTTCTTTTGAAGAACACAGATCGGAAACTTTTGAAGTTTCGACACGAAGAAAACAAACAGATCGGCTATAGTGTTATTCCGCCACGGTAAGACCGAAATGAAAATACTTAAGCAGTAAGTTTCATATGTACATGAAAGAGTACGGTGTTCTTTCATATGAGGACTCCTCCCGAGACACGTCAGTTAGACAGTGTGTCCGAACTAAAACCGAATTTTGTTGGACATGATAAGGTTTATCACGAGTCGCTCTGAGCTACTATTTCCTTCAACATGATATATATTAACAGTGCAAAACTTATTTGGAATAAGGTTCCATATAAATCTGTTTGACAGATATCATATAGGATATGAACAGGAAAGAAACAGGGTTTCTCATTCCTGATAATTTGGGTATGCTAGGCATAACGTTTAGATGATACCAAACTTAAAGACCCAAATTGGATTAGTGCCAATATAGGTTATCCTAAGGGAAACCTTAAGTAAAGTACTTATAAATCCCACATGAGAACAATGTGATTGTTGCTCACCATGCGGTTTTCCTGAGAGAAATACCGATATGCAGTGGTCAGTGGGAGGACAGTGATACTCGATGAAATTCGGAGTAACACTGTTCAAGGCACGAAGTCCTTAATGGAACACAAATAGTTCATCTATGATGAATCTATACCATTAATCTTCAAATACACAAGAAACTAGTAGATCGGATAGAGTCAGAAAACAACCTAGGGTATGGGTTTCTGATCTCACCTAATAAAGATGTCAATCTTATGGTGGTGTACATCCGACTACGTTTAAAGGAAGTGATACGAGGTATCGACTCCATGTTATGGCAAAGTGCCATGAATCCGAAATGGATTCCATGTATAACAACTATTTTGGATACTAGTTGTTGTACCACAAGGCATTGTGCCTATGGTACATTAAACGTCTTCAAGGAAGACATATGGAAGGAAATATACCAACGTACAAAGCTAGGCTTTTGACGAAAAAGTATCGTTATCAACATTGTGTTAATAACGGTTCAACCTTTTTACCTGTTGCCATGGTAAATCCATTTTGAAGATGCTTGTTGATAACTGTATATTTCATTTATGAAATATGTCAGTTATAAATCAAAACCGCTTTCCTGAAAAGGAAACCTTTTGGAGGATGTTTACAACATCCTGACGATTTTATATAACCGACAAACAAGGTTTGCGGGTTATTCGATCCATGTTTGGATCAATGCAAGCATAAGGTTCTTGGAACTGTCGTTTTGAAATAATCATAATGGTTTATGATTTGACTCAAAACGAAATAATTCTTGTGTATATAAGGAGGTTAGTGGGAGAGCGCACTAACAGTGAAATTCCCATATTCCCATATAGCTATTGGTGAAAGCTTGGCTTTCATAAATATTCTTTCATAGAAATTCTCCGTAGAATTCTGGGGAGTAACAACCTTTATTCAAGGAATAAAGATCTAAGGGATAGATTTGGAGTTTGTTAACACTCTCTGGGAAATTGTACATTTAAAATGTACTTGATAGGGTTGTCTCATACGCTTCGAGCATATGGAGTCACAATCAGGTTAATCCAAGTGATAGTCACTGGATTAAAGATTCAGAACATCTGTTAGTATCGGAGAGAACTAAAGATGCTGTCTTAAACTATGGAGAAGGAGAACTTGAAGTGACTGGGATCACCACTGCAAGTTTCCAAACGATTAAATACTACGATACTATAAAGTTTGAATAACGGGACAGTGAGTTGGAAATCTTCCAAGCAAGATAACTGTTGCCGAATAAACAACAAATGCGGATTATTGCTGCAGCTGAGGCAGCAATAGAAGCCATTTGGATCGAAAATAAATCTAATTAGATTAGATATAGTTCTGTTAGCAGCTCAGCTAGGCGTCAGCACAGGCTAAGGAATTAAAGGTCTCATCGACGATCCAGATATATACTTCTATATCATCTGATTCGTTCGGATCATACATCGTGGCGATGTGATGATCGTATAAATCGCGTCAAACGATAATCAAACAAATCCGCTGACGAAAACCTTTCCTCAGCAATTTGAGCGAACCTTACATAGTTCGGGTGTAGGACACTCGAGTGACTGGCTATGTGCCAAGTGGGAGATTGTTGGATAATATGACCCATAGCGTCACTATTTGCACAGATCATTGTGTTGCTGTAGCAAATTAACTATGTAACAAGGAAATTGCACTCTCGACATTTGTGATTAGATCACCATAGATATATAAATGAAGAGAGGTCCCTATGATTAGTTCCTGGATTGAGATGATATGAGACAATATCAGTCCACGAAGGATTAATCATTAAATATCCCTAGCCGTAGTATTATCGAGACTGGACATCGATAATGCGGAATAGGCTAGTATTGCACTTGTGCGCGTTGTGAGGGCACAACGGCATAGTTCTCATATATATAAGTATTGGATATTTGTGCAAGTGCGATAGGAGGTCGTGTTTCACCGATGGTACGGGAAACAGCTTCGCTCTGGATAGACCCTTCGGAATCCCATTGTATTATGACTAGGTGTCTATGGGAGGCCGAAATCAAGGTAGGTGTGTATAGTCTTAACCTGAGACTTGCATCGCTAATACTTACGACAATCGGTAAACTTTGGTTTTGGTGGTTGGGGGATCTTAACTGGTTGTGTTCACCTCTTCTGGGTTTATCAGGAATCGTAGTGTATTGGATGTGATGTCGAGACGGAAGTATCACTACAGTCATAGTGGAGATGATGTCACGCAGGATACGGTATTAGTGCTCTTAAGTGATGCGCATCCAATCGTGATATTATGACCAGGTCATGAATATCCGATTATAGAGACTAGTTACCAGACATCCGATATGTGTTTCGGACGGGGCAGACACTTATTCAGCCCCAGCCCTAGCACGTGACTATCCGATACTGGGCCGATATGCACAATACAATTGTATACTACGCTTGATACAGATCTTTGATATTCTTTATGAATATGTCCGGAGAACTTGGTAGACTTGGTGCTTTGCTAGGAGTCGACCTTGTCTCGTAAATCGGTAGAACGTAGTACTTGGTACGTACGTGATTCGGATACTCCGTCGACCGTATTTACTGCCAGCTTATCCGGGGATCTCATGGGTCGCTTCCCGATAATCCACCGATGACGCACAACTTGCACTCTTAAATAATCTGGGATATATAGAAGAGAGAGAAAATTAATCTAGGATTAATTACGGAGATATTTTATTTAGGATAAAATATCGTATAGAGAGAGAACGATTAATTGGAATTAATCGTAAAATTATTATATTCGATATAATAATCGAAATTCGATTTCGACGCGAAATTAAAATTAGATTTTAATTCGGGCAAACGAGTTAATTTAGAATTAATTCGTTAGCGACGTAAATAATAATTTCGCTAGGGGCAATTATTTATTTAAATTCGATTAATTAACGTCGCGACGTAAGTTCGGTATTTCGGAAATATCGAACCCGAACGCGTGAGTGCACGTGGGCCCACTTTCATTTGGAAACGTGTGGGGCCCACATGACACATGTCATATTATGCATTATTTAATTCTAATGCATTGCATGGAGATAGTGTACAATGCACTCAATGGTTTTGCATGGAAATTGAGTGTTTGACACTCTAAGCCATTGCATGATTTGTGTCATAAGTTTATTATTAATTTAATAAATATTATGGCATAAATATAAATTGATTTTTTGTAACAAAAAAAAATTTATTGAACTCTCTCATTTTTGCTCTCTTCTCTCACGCCCAAAAACAGAAAGATTGGGACTGGTTTTGAACCAGAAAAACGTGAGCAATAGGGAAGCCAAGAGTGGATTTTCATGGTGAAAATTCAAGTGCTAGCACACTTACAAGTCTTGCGAAGGTGGTAGGGAGGTTCGACCATGAGACGGGATCCATCCGACGAATCTAGAAGCCCATTTTCGCAGCTCAAAACAGAAGATGGAGGACAGTGGACTGCTGCAGTTCATGCGCCCAAACAGTGAACATATTGGCTTCAATCGTCTTCAAATCGACTCAACCGATCGATGTGAGTATTTCGCTACCTCCGTTGATGTATTCACGCATTATTTCATGTCTTGATTTGATCTTGGGACCTTAGAAAATCTCAACAGTTCATTATGCATGTTCTTAGTTTATGATGCGTTTGGGTAATGATTTATACATGTTGGTTTAATGATTCAATATGCTTGTTATGTTACATTGCATGGAATTAATTGGTGAAAGCATGTTAGATCTAAGTACCCTTGAGCATGAATGTTGAATAGATTCGGTTAGTTTATTACACAAATTATATCATCACAAGTGACATAAGTAAGGGACCATTCCGAAACCAACGGTTTGAGGTCTTCCCTTGCGAGGGGTGAGTGTGGCCTTAAATCTTTGTCCCGGTTCACACCGGGTGGCGACTCCATGTTATTTCGTACTCCCAACTAGGCCGCGAGCTAGTAGAAACAGCGTTCGCCCAGGTCTGTTGTTACAGGTAGAAAGATAAAACAAGCCATAAAGGCGGTTAGAAAGATTAAAACACCAGATAAAGGCAGTAGAAAGATGTTCAATACTTAATCTAGATCTAAATCAAGTTTTAATCATTAGATTTTAATTTATATTATAATAGAAGCGAGTTTAATCTTGTTTTCATTATAAAAGCTTCACCCTTACCCCAGCCAGCAGAAAGAAATTAGCTACTCATTTTGTAATTAAACATACTCGTAATTTTTTTACTGAAAGAGAAAGACATTACAAAAAGCTTTAAGTAAAGAAACAAACATAACACTCTCTCTCCAAGATCTACAGAGGAATCAGGAAAGAAAGTATGAAAATTTATTATACGTGAAGCTTCAATTTATAGGTAAATTTTAGTATGCGTGTCGCGACACAAAGGCTTCACGCATCGCGATGCAAGTGCCACAATGGGGACACATGTCGAGGTTCAGTGGTGTCTTCATTTTATTAGGCATGTCGCGACGCAAAGGTTCCACGCTTCACGTCGCGAAAGCAGAATTTCTGTTTTTGCCCTTTTTCCAAGCCTGGTTTGTCTTGTCGAGCTTCCGAATAATATTTTACCTATCGAATAACATACAATAACATAGTAAAAACCACTCAAAGCATAACTTAAAATATTATTTCATAAATGTATCAATTAAGGGAATTAGTGAAAATATAAGTGTAAAATGATTGACTTATCATATAATAAATATGCACTTTTTAGTATTCATCACCTAGTAAGTTTTCTCTCACTCTTCCCCTTCTTCTTCGAAATTATCATGCATTCTTCATCCCCATTTGAATCTATGTAGATAGAGAGTTTCTATGGATGGATTGGTTTAACTTGAGTAGGCACCAAGGGAGAGTTATTCATACATTTTATGTTACTATAGCATTAAATGAGCCCTAGATTATAAAGAACATGAAAGACCTTAAATAGGCCTCCATGGCTGGTAGGTAAAGAGGCTTTGAGTGGCAGAATTCTGAAATGGGGTTTGTGGAAATAAGAAGTGTGATGTTAATGTGTGGTTTGTTTACTTGGTAATTGGTTTGTTGTGTTGAATATGCTTGAAGTATTACATGAGGGACTGGCCAAAATAACAGTGAGTTGATGGAGAATGGATGGTTTTTAGCTTGTGTTTGATGGTAAGATGTAGTGTTCTATGCTTTGGGTGATGCTAGTTTTAGTTTGCCTGGATAGGTTGTAGTTATGGCGTTTAAATAGGCATATTGCACGCCAAATGTTCGACAAAATGTATAAATTTGATGAACTTAAGAAATTAAGTATGTTTCAGAAGTAATAAGAAGTATTTTTAATAGTGAAAAATCTGTTAAGGGTCATTGGATTGAATATATTTGATAAGGCAAATATTGAGGAAGTTAGGCGGCATAGTTAGTTTACGACTAAATAGGTCGTAAATAATTACTTGTAAGTCGTGTTTCTGAAGTGCGAATGATGAAAAGTAAAATTATGGATAAACTATACATATAAGGGAGTAACATATCCAAAATTCAGAATTTGTAGACGTAATATGAGGTTGAACTAAATTTTTTAAGTTGGGTGACCTGCTGCCTCTGCACCAAGTTTTTTTCTGAACAGCCCCTGAACTTCGGTCTATAACTTGAGTTTCTGAAATCAGAATTGAGATCTATAAAAACTGACATAACCTAGACACAATAAGGTCGTTTCTATTAAAATTTCAGACCTGGATTCATTCCAAATTAATTACAGTGAATTTTCAAAGTTAGGTGTTGAGCAGTGATTCTTAGCGACTAGTATAATCTCAATTCCCACTTCCGCACTTGTGTAACTCCAAAACTTAGCCATACAAATTTCATAGACCACGCTTATAAGTTAGTAACTCAGCACGGTCAAGTATTCATGCATTGCATATTTTATTTATTGATTGGAAGCATATCATACAACTTATGTTCTAATAAAGTGTAACGATTATAGACTATCGGCAGGAACCACAACTTTCTTCGACACTGTGAAGTAGTGCCAATCAGTTCCCAAACCTATGAGTGGATACTTTATTTTCATAATATTTTCTTGATTTTATAAAGTAATATGAATTTGATTTGATGATATCTAAGTTATATTTTGAGATGAGGCTAAAATTATTGAAATGTTTTGATAAGTTTAAAACTATTTTCAAATCAGTTGAAAAATGCTATTGTGCTTTGATATTTTGATAAAAGTTCTTTTATGTTTTTTTTAGATTGGGGGGAAACCCAATCTCATAGACTTTTGGAATTGACAGATTATGGAATTGACAGATATAGATACATATGCACATGTAGTTTCAAGACTAGGGGATGGCGATACGTATGCCCCTAGATCCTAGTTTCAGGGCTAGAATGACAACATTGATTAGCGCTTCTGTCTCTAGTTGAGTGACTTGAGGGATGGCAATACGTAATGCCCCAATACACTAGTTAGGCATGTGGGGAGACGACGATATGTAACACCCCCATACGTCAGTTGTTTTCCAGATGAGATTTTCAAACACAACAGTTTTATGAAAGAGTTTTAGAAAGAATTAGTTTTACGAGAGATATTTGAGTTTTACAGAAAGAAAGAAGTTTCGAGAAAGGTTTTGCAAAAAAATAAAAGAAAAGAAAAGAGAGATTTATTTTCAGACAAAAAGAATTTTCAGAGAAGATTAGTTTTTCTGGTAAAATGAGGTGATTTCAATTTCATAAAATAAATTTTTCATAAAGCCTTTTAGTTCCAGTTTTAAAATATCCACTCATTAGGTCATTCAAACGATCTAACCCCCCACTCTCCACATTTTCTGTTTTACAGGTCTATTTAGAGGACGAGCTCGAGAGGATGGATACTGATGGCAATCACTAGGGTTTTTGGGTTAACACATTAGTCATATCAGAGGAATATGGATCAGTCAATGTTGTAATAGTTAAAGTACAAGTCGTGTTTAAGCTGCATGAGAGTCTTTACTTAATATTTTCAGAGTCAAAGTTACCAGTGTTGTAAAAGACAAATTTTACTTAATAAATTAAGTTGGGCAAGTAGCCATCAAGTGTAAGCGTGTGATTCATATTTGTCAAATAATTACAAAAGCAGTAAAGTTAAAATAGTATGTCAATTAGTTAGAGGCTAAGGATGATAAGGTGACATATCTCCTGCCGATAGCATCTCTGAGAGGGGGATGTTATAAAGTTGATATCAGAGCTAGGTCTAGGGAGTCAGTGACTGCAATGGGTCGAAATCTGGGGTATTGTATACGTAGTATGCCTGGTATACCTGTATGTGAGGCACTACCTCTCCAATATCCGATCCTCGAGTATGTCCTCAAACCCTATAGAAAGGTTAGTATGATTTTCGAGAATCATTTGAATATCCCTCCAATAATCTGAAAATAGAATCCTTAATGTAGCAGAATCCTTCGGTAACCATTCAAAGATGACACCTGAAGTTCAGAAATGATAAGTGATAAGAACAACCAGTGAAGTTTTCTAGAATATATACATGAAGGATTAAAAAGAGAGAAAGCTAGAAGAAAGTGCGGAATTAGAAATCAAAGAAAGATGTTTATACTTAAAGTAAGTCAAGATAATAGATTGAATAGAAATAAAATTGATAGTAAAGAAAATATATGAACTTGTAGTAGTAAAGAGAATAGAATAATCATAAACAAAAATAAGAATGACAGATAAACTCAAGTAAGGTTTCTTCCCTCCTCAGAAAATCCCATATAACAGATAGAGTAATTTTCGAGATCTATGTATGTATAACAAGCTTTCTGAATGATGGAAGGTAGTTAAATAAGTAAAGAAGCAAGAAATCCGATCTAGTTGTGAAGATTCCTAATAGGCTTGAGATACCTAGAAGTAATAAGGGTTTTAAATACCCTAGCCTATAATCGAGACTTAGTAAGACCGACATCACTAAAAGCAGAAAATTGGTTATATTAGCAAAGGAGCCCAAAGTAGGTGAAACTATAACTTGACCATTGCCCGACCCCATAGAAGTACTTGATATAAAAACGTCCTAGCAAAGTCCATCTCATACATATTCTTAACTAGGTAATAGATTAAGCCAGGGAAATTGATAAATAACATCGGTATGAAAGTATTGAACATCGTTTGACATTAAGTCCTTATTGACTAGAATAGAAAAAATTATCTGTAAGAAGAGCTAATACCTACCGAAGTATACCACAAAATAGAAATACAAAACCTTAAGAGATAAGATTACTAGATACAAATCCACCAAAGCTTTAGAAATTAGTAAGCAAGCCTAGTATAACATATGATGTAGACAAGCTCGCCTGAAGCTTGCAGCACCAGCAGAAGTCCATAGACTAGACCAACCATAGTAGTAACTCATATAACCCTAAGAAATATATCCTGAAAATGAGAACGATATAAAACCAATGGAACAACAAGGAAGACCAATATAGGTCGCGCCATAGATAACGTAGCTCAAAGAATACAACACAAGTAGAAACTGCAGAATAGTTGATAGAGTTGTGTAACCCCAAACCATAGAAAGACCTATACGACCCTCAAGATTATTTATGACAAATCTCCTCTACTACAATACAAACCCCAGTAAGTATTTAGACATTCACCTGAACTATCGCATAGCCTCACCAAGTAGTAGCAAATCATTTTCCCCCAGATCTCTATAAGATGCGCATATCTATCTCCCGAATATGGAATTCAGTATAGCCCTGATGAATATAGTTAAGAACTCGAAAAAACATATACAACACTTGATAACACACTAGCCGGCTCAATTAAGTATATGAGAATCCGGATGAGACATGTAAGCTTACCTTTCCTGAATAGTTGAATCATTTTCGATGTGTGACCAGATTTAGTAAGGTTATCTTATTTTGTTACCCAAACCTAAGTGTTCAAAGAGTAAGGACTCACAAAATTCGATGACCTGAGAAGGTAGATCATATAACATTTATAGGAGTGAAATGTGCATTTTTAAGACCTTTCTGTCAAGCCAAAAATGGAAACTAGAAGAAGAATAAGACAAAACTAACAAGAAATAGGTAACAAAGAGAGTAAATAAGACTAGGAGTAAGTTTATGCTTGGATAATTCCCAGAAAGAGATAGTACGAGTATCGGTAAAGGGAAGAACTAGAAGAAAGACTAAATGTTGTAGTAAAATGACCCTTTAGTATTAGTACTTCTGTGTGATCACTAAAATAAACTTTGACTTCTCAACCCCTCCCAATCTTAGTTAGATAGCTCTGGTACCATTGAACCACCACACCCGTTCTAAGGCATGACCAGAGTCATTTTGATTAGGAACATGTAGACTTAAGATGTAGTATAACACCTTTAAGGCATGACCAGAGTCATTTTAGTACAAAGAATGAAGACATTAGCCTTTGGAAAAGGTATTTGAGGCACATAAATCGCGAGGGCCTCAGAGATGATACAGAGGGAAAGAAGAGGAGAGAGGCTTTAGGCAATAAGGTGGAAGTGGAATTGTCGATGAGATACAATGAATAAGAGAATACTAGTCAAATAGTGACAAAAGTACATGCTTTTATACGAATCTAGCCTGCAACATTAGACATAACTGAAGACGTTAGAGGACCAGACTTTTTCCATTTAGGAAATGAAGAAGAAGTGAAATAGGATAAAGACTATAGAGGTATGACATTGAGCTTCCTAGGTGTCAAAATATGGTCGAAATTACATCGGTTACAGACCTGAAGGAACATAGTTAGTAAAATTTGTATGCTTCCTCACATGATGCACCGAATAGGAACAAGATAAAACATGACTCTAAATAATTTACTAGCAGCTTAACACGAATAATTACCAGGGCGATTAGGTACCCAAATGTTTTACCAGGCAGTGAAGTAAGGCAGGATAGTAGAAGATGTTGGTATTCTATAATGTCCCAAGATCAAACAAGACATGAAATTATGTGTGAACACATCAACGGAGGTAGCGGAATACTCACATTGATCGGTGAGTTGTTGATTTGGAGACGATTCAAGCCCAAAAACGCACTGCCTTTGTAAGCTCATGCAGCAGTCCACTGCCTACAAAAACAGAAAATTAAGTGAAGAAACGGAGCTCCAATCTTCGTCGGATGGATCCCGTCTCATGGGGGAACCTCCCTACCACCTTCGCAAGACTCGTAGTGTGCTAGCACTTGA